>JAUZST010002732.1:0-17763 GCA_034779995.1 Parotocinclus haroldoi
TCTCTCTTTGTCTCTCTCTCTCTCTCTCTCTCTCTCTCTCTATATATATATATATATATATATATATACAATAAAAAAGAACACAAAAATACAGTTTAAATAAAATATATCAAATAAAAAACAAATCAATAAATCAGTTAAAATGTTGCTGTAGATGGCTGGTGTGACCTAAAACGTGACCTGTCACTGTCCTGAACTCTCAGCAAATCCTAAGCAGCACGTTATGACCAAAAAGGGAACAAAAATGAAACGTATAACAGAACCACAGCTCAGCCTGGCTGGCAGCCCCTCCCGCAGCCCCGCCCACTCACTAAATCAATCTCCTCTAAACGAGCCACTCTGAATAGAAATAAACGCCTGATTACGGGTTAAAACTGCAGTGTGTGCAGGAAGTCAGGACGCCCGAGTCAGTGTGACCACATGAAGCTGGGTGGAGCAACTCGGGGTCGGTGCGGTGGAGGAAAGAATGAGAGCAGCAGAGTCAGCCCTGTAATTATGGGGCCCCAAAAGTGAGGCTCAGGGGGAGCGTACCAATCTCTGTAGCGCTGACGGAGATGTTGTGCCAAGGCTGGGTCTCGCGGTCCAGAGGCCTTGTGGTTCTGATGATGCCGTCCTCAGGGCTAACGGTGAAGAACTCCTCTAAATCGGTGTACCGCGGGATTAGATATCTACAAAAACAACCGAGAAACCAGAAGCAGATGGTGTAAGAGAAATGCTTTATTTTTGCACACTTTTCCAACCTACACATTAGATACGTTTGATACGTGAGAAAGTTTGATAGGGTTAGAGTTAGACAGGGTTATGGTTAGAGTTAGGGTTCAAGTTAGACAGGGTTAAAGTAAGATAGGGTTAGAATTAGACAGGGTTATGGTTAGAGTTAGGGTTCAAGTTAGACAGGGTTAAAGTTAGACGGGGTTAGGGTTAGAGTTAGACAGGGTTCAAGTAAGATAGGGTTATGGTTAGATAGAGATAGGGTTAGAGTTAGACAGGGTTCAAGTAAGATAGGGTTATAGTTAGATAGAGTTAGGGTTAGAGTTAGACAGGGTTAAAGTTTTATAGGTTTGAAGTAAGATAGGGTTAGAGTTAGACAGGGTTAAAGTAAGATAGGGTTGAGTTAGACAGGGTTAAAGTTAGATAGGGTTAGAGTTAGACAGGGTTAAAGTAAGATAGAGTTAGGGTTAGATAGAGTTAGGGTTAGAGTTAGACAGGGTTAAAGTTAGATAGGGTTAGATAGAATTAGGGTTAGAGTTAGACAGGGTTAAAGTTAAAAAATTTTGGACTGGTACATATTAGAGTCAGGATTAGAGTAGCTTAATCTGCTAAAATTGATCTTCAACATTAGTAGGGACCAGAACAACAGCAGTTCTTATTGCAGAAAAGTGGAACCGCCTCCACCTCGTGTGTTGGGGAACCTGGATCAAACCTGATGTGATGATCCACTTGCACCAGCACCACCTTTGGCAGAAAACCATACCCTTCAATGAGATGGTCGCTACCTGATGGGGCTGTTGGCGATGTCCGTGTCCTTGGCGTGTACTCGGCCCACCACCGTTCCCCCAGGCGCGTTCTCCTCCACCTCGAAGCTGTAACTGGGGGCCATGAAGGTTGGAGGCTCATCTGCGTCCTCCACCGTGATTTTTACCGCTGCTATGTCTTTGTATGGCCCCCAGCTGATGAACCGGGGGTCTATGTGAGGGTTCGTGGCCTCCACTTTCAAGGTGTAGGAGCGTTTTGTCTCAAAATCCACTGTCTAAAAAAAAAAAAACACAACAAATACATGAGTGAAGGTGTAAAACACGGGTACGGGATATGTCAACATGACCCCATGGCTTGGCAAAACACAGGAGTGTTAAATAAAAGACATCAAATCCTGGCATGGCAACATTTTAATGGTTTTATATGAAAACAGCCAGTCAACCCCAAATCTCTAAGGGTTCATGCAATAAAACTAGAGCTTTTGCACCCGTTGGTGGCGCCGTGGAGAAGCAGGAGGATTTAATTACTGATGAATTATTGTTTAGGGCTGAAAACTTTCCACCGGTCCCAACGGGTCACAATCAGGCTGCTGAACTGCTGGATATGAGGAGTAAACAAGTGCTTCATGAATAAAAAGATTAGCGACGGATCGATACACACACACACACACACACACTGGATTTGAAATGAGAAAGAAGTGTGGCTGGGTACTGACAGAGGGCGCTGTTGTAAAGCAATACAGCTTTAAGTATAGTTTGCTTGTGCATGATGGGTGAATAGGAGAATGCCTCTCTCTCTCTCTCTCTCTCGCTCTCTCGCACGCGCGCACACACACACACACACACACACACGCTCACACACACACACTCGCACACTCTGTCTCGCTGCCCTTTCATAAGTGAGAAAATAAAATAAAACTGACATCCCAAAACAATTTCAAACCAGCACTCTGTGCGATGAAGAAACCATCTGACACCAAAATGCCACATGGGAAACACACACACACACACACACACACACTCACATTAATATGCACCAACACACATACACAGGCTCTATTAATGAGCTCAGTCTTGGCTCTGGTGTTGCTGATATTTTTTGGCTCACAATCGGTTCCACTTTATCCGGGGTATCAGTTCAGGGTCCGGCTGAGGTCCATCAAGTTCTTGCACATGGTTGCAATGTATAACATACAGAACTCGGTACTCTAAACCGGTGGTTATAGACCTTTTAACCTTGAAATCTCCCAAGACAAGAATACGTATCTAAGAATCTCTGTCTAGTATCTAAGAATAGCTTCAATCCCCGGCCTGTACACACCCAGACCAAAAATAATATGTTTTATTTAGATTTTAAATAACATGTGATTAATAAAACAATTACTGATTCTCAATCTTCAACAAGAAGTCTCTTCAACCCTCCTGCACAGACCTTTACAAAGATTGAACCCAAGAAACATCGAGTCCAAGTCAAGACTGAGACCAAGAAACATCGAGTCTGTGTGTAGACAACAAATACAAGTCAAGACTGAGACCGAGACACATTAAGTCCAAATGAAGACAAAGACAGAGACACATCAAATTCTAGTGAAGACTGAGACATATCAAGTCAGAGTGAAAACTGAGACAAAGACAAATCAAGTATAAGTGAAGACTGAGACAGACGCATTTAGTCCAAGTCAAGACTGAGACTGAGACACCGAGTCCGAGTGAAGACTGAGAAAGACACCGTGTCCGAGTGAAGACTGAGAAAGACACAGTGAGTCCTAGTGAAGACTGAGAAAGACACAGTGAGTCCGAGTGAAGACTGAGAAAGACACAGTGAGTCCGAGTGAAGACTGAGAAAGACACAGTGAGTCCGAGTGAAGACTGAGACCGAGACACATTGAGTGAGATGTGGACTGAGGTGGCATGGACTGGCATCCTGTTATGATTCTGAAATATTAGTGAAGATGATGTAGAACAAATTATGATGAACTTGACTTGGCATCCTATTAGAGAGCCACATAAAACATCTGCAGGCTTTTTCCGATGCCAGCTTTCTTAAGGACTGCCCGTTTACCCAGACGAGCAGCCGTTCTTTGTGCTGGCAGATAATATCTGGTGAGCTGAAGCTAATCAGAATGCGATAATACCCTCAATAAGGCCACAGCGCTCTTAAAATTCCAGCCACAACGCTTCGTCCACAAGTTGAAACAGAATACTTGATTAAAACCCTGCCAATTCCGTCAGCAATTTCGACTTTAATTTACAGCGCACTTTGAAGAGCAAAAGGTGATGATTTCCCGAGAGGGGTATCAGCTCGGCGTTACGTTATCGAGCGTTAACGGTTGCTGCTCAGAAGCATTGTCTATTCATAAATAGATAAAAAAAGAAACAGCAATCTGTAGCCTGCATCTCAGCATCTTCCATTTCACAAACACACACCATGCATGGCGTCTCCTGTCACTTTCATCACCACAGAGCCTCCATTATCCAGAATACACGGCGTTTATTACCATCGCTGTGACTGTGTTATGCTAATGAGGTCACACCAAGCGGGTAAATCCTTCCTGAGCTCAAACACACAACATCTCCACCAGCGTCTTGTGAATGCTGACAGATCCGTGTTCTACATAACAACTTCTGACAGCTTACGTCCAAAGGCTCAAATGTTACTTGTGGTTTTACTCTCTTCTAATTAAATCACATTTCCAATTTTTACATTTCCAACTCTCTGTCTCTTCCAGACCAGTCCCATGCAGGTGCTTGGTGCATTCTAGTTACTCCATCCTTGGCTCTTCCTTCACCTTCCCACTTTCCAAGTTCCAGAAGATCATTCAAGGACAAGCCAGCTGAGATTGGTCCCTCCTCCACCCACCCAGATCTCCTCTTTCCAGGAAGATCTGAGCCTACACTGATATAAAAAAATAAGCCTTGAACAGTATCTCTGCCAATATGGGATGAATCTGTCCATGGTTTGCCATCTGCCTGGAAGACCAGCCTCACCTTGGTGCCAAGGTCTGGAGCAATCCCATTAAGACCACCTTGTTTGCCTCAGCAACATAGAACGAAATGAGTTTAACTAAGAGCCAGTAATTCTGTCCAGAACAGCCCTTTGGGAGAGTTCTATATACTGATGTTTCCATTATTCAATCCAATTAGATTTCTTGTTATGCTTAAATCCCTCCACACAATATTTTACAGACATCTGTTATCACCACCTGCTGCATTACACCTTTTGAGAAACAACTTAACAAGTCATTATTGCAAGATCTGCTCCCATCCCCAGTCCGAACTGAGAAAGCTAACAGCTTTTACTGTTACTAGTATTCACAAGTCATAGTTAGGATGGAGGAAAATACCAAACTGGCACTACCTGATCAGAACACATTGGCATGGTTCATGGCTAAAAAAAACCATCCATCCATACATCAATCTACCTAACTACCTACCTACCTATACTTCCATCCATCTACACTGTGGGCCAAACGTCTGTAGACAGCTCTGCCTAAGATTGAATTTAAAAACATTTCCATCCATATGTCCATCTAATCCAATCACCAAAACATCCATCTGCTTGTCAATTTGTCCATCTATTTTCTTAACAAGCATCCATCCATCCATCCATCCAGCCACTAGTCTCTGTATATGCCCAACAAACTATTCATCCATCTAACAATCCATCCACCTACTCATACTCATATATCTCCACCCACCTCATGATCTATGGACCATTTTATCATCTATCCACCAGATCCAAATCTTGTCCATCCATCCACCCATTTTTCATTTCTACCCTACACCTGAGCATCTTATTCTGATTCACTGTTCTGCTGCTTTGCTTCCATAACAGCCTCCGGTTTTTCTTTAATTGCCTTTACTGACTTTATGTTTTGCTTCTTCCTCACTTTTTCTGCTTTTGATCTTTCTCTCTCTCGCTTTCACTCTTTATGTTCCTGAATCTGACTTGGTAAACAAGCACAAACAAATCTTGCAACGAACAAACAAATTTTCCAAGAGTTCAATATTTAAAACTACTGTATGCAAACACTCTTTTCCCCCTCGCTCTGTCTCTAGCTTGTCTGCTCCCACTGTTATCCATTCACAGAAACACACAGGCTGATCTGTAAATCCTCCATGTGCACTCTTACACAAATCACACAGCTGGCTGATTATCAAAAGCCTATGAAGTTACACAACCCTTAGAGTTCGCTTACCTTCTTCAGTCTGACGATGGCCTCCTGGGTCTCGGAGTCTTTACTGATCTCAAAGGCGTTCATCCCGTCTCCCTCCAACACCGTGTACTCCACCAGGCCGTTCTCCCCCAGATCAGGATCTCTGGCCTTCAGACGACCCACCTCCTCTCCCGGAACCTTATCCTCAGACACCGCCATCAAGTACACACCTACAGCACAGATAGAAAGTTTAATAGAGAGTTTTTGAGACCTCATGCTGCCGTTAACATCAATTGGTCTGAAATTCAGCAGCTTTTCAAGCTTTTAAAGAGAAGAGAGAACAATTTATGCTCTGCCGAAATCTTTATCCCTGCTTTTCCTGCCCTGGATGGAAGACCAGTCCATCGTAGTTGGATAGGGGGTTACTCTTACAGCTTGCCAGTGATTTGATTTGTAAGTAAAGTAAACCTTTAATAAAATAGCCTGCAGATGCTTAGGTGGCACTGGGGTCTACTATGCCAACCCACCACTGCAGGAACCCAGGTTTAAATCCAAGTTCTAACCAGGTAGAGCGTCTCACACAAACGCAAAAATGGCCATATCTCAAGCAGGATAGGAGGATTTCAGGGCAGGATCCAGACTTATTGGCAAAGCAAACCAGAATGAACATTAGACAAAAAGATCAATCAAAAACTGTAGAAATCAACATAAAATGTCTTCGAAATGTAGGAGAAACCCACGCTTACATGGAAGAACATGCAAACGTCACACAGACAGATGCCGAGATGGCATCTAAGATGGCAGTGCCGACCACCGCACCACAGTGCCATCCGTTTATGATCATTGTTACGAATCCATGTATTAAAAATCTTAAAGCTTTTGTATAGAGAGTTCTGATGTCTCTAGGGTTATAATCTTTATATTATTATTTGTTTTTAAATGGGTTAATAAGACACATTATAAGGTAATCTCTTTTTGGATCAATTCTAGTTTAATTGCATTTGTTTATATATGATGCAGCAATAAAATAAAAACAAAAAGTTGAAACAGAAAATGTAACTGTTCATGAGTCATCGTTCAGGGGAAGAAAAGAATCGTTCAGCTGTGGCACACCTGTACAAGTGTAAGTGTAAGTGTGTGTGTGTGTGTGTGTGTGTGTGTAAGAGAGAGAGAAACACACCTGCCTGAGGCTAGGCCAAACCAGAGGGACCATATGGCTCTCCACGCTGTCTCTCCAAAGCCAAAGGCTTCAACTACTTTTATAAAAATAACTCCTACACCGGGAAGAAAGCTTGAGGGGTAGAAAAAGCTGCAGTGTGTAAAAAGCTTGCTTTTTCAATCAAAACCTCAAAAGATGTATTAAATAAATAAATTAAATAAAGCTCAAACCACACCGCTTGCCCCGGGTTGTGTGCTCCTGGGATTCCTCCGAAGCTAAAACGCTTAGATAATTAAAACATTCCCATTTCCCACCCACGTCCAAGCGCACCACCCACATCCGAGCTGATTCTAAAGCTTATTACGTTCGAACATTGTTTATTGTCTGTGAAAGAAGAAAAAAACGCAACGAGGTTTTCTCTGACATCCATAGAGTAAAAGATGTGATACAGCTTATAGCTGAATATAGCTTTTACATTCATTTGTTTGATCTCAGGTAAGTACTTTACATCCAGGAATGTTCAGTAGCTTCAACAATGTCTCCAGAAATGCGATCAGGAATATTTCCCAGGGACAGCTCTAGGAAGCAATATCTTCAGGAATATCTTACGGAATATCTCCAGGAAAGCATCCAGGAATCGTTGCAATTCTTATATCAGGATCGTCTCCAGAGCTGCCTGAGAGAATATATCCAGGAATGAATCTAGGAAATTCTCGTCTATGGCATCATGGAATATCTACGGTAATGTGTCTTAAAAATGTAATTCCTTCAGGAAAATCTGAACAAGTTATAAGTCTGGATCGTCCTCAAAACTGTTCAGCGATATTTCCAGGGGCTTCTTTTAATCTCAGGGGGTTGTCTTGGAGAACATATTCAGGAATGCATCCAAGAATGACACATATCTTCAAAATGGTTTCCAGGAATAATTCCAGCTCTAATATCAGGATCGGATCTAGAGATGTCTGTCATGTCTGAGATGTAACATCTCCAGAAATGAATCCAGAAATCCAGAGAATTGTCTTATGGAATATCTTCAGGAATACCTTCAGGAATGACTCCAGCTCTCATATCATTATATTCTACAAAGCTGTCTGGGTAAATATCTCCAGCGATGAATCCAGGAATATTTGCAGAAGTGTCTTTAGGAATGTCTCCAGGAGTATCAATATCTTCCATCCACATGGATGTCCCTGGAACATAAGTCTGGGAACATATCCAATAATGTCTACAAAAAATATTTCAAGGAATGCCAAATACCTGAAGGAAAATATCCAAAAGTGTAAGTAGAAATATCTTATAATAATATCAGAATCATAAAAAGGACTCCAGCAATACTTGCTGGGAATATCTGGAAATATCTTCTGGAACATCTCCAGGAACGTGGCACATCTTCATTAATATCCTAAGGAATTTCCCAGTAATATCTTTAGGAATGCTTGAAGACTGCATGTCCAGAGTTCTCCAAAAATATAGAATTTATTCAGGAACACCTTCAGATACAAGTCCGCTACCATCTCCAGGAATATCTACATTAACCTATTCAAAAACATAAGAAAGCCTCCAAAAACGTATAAAGGTCTCCTGTAGATGCAACACCAGGAATAGCTTCTGGAAAGCCTCCACTGATGTGGCACATCTTCAGAAATGTTCTAAGTAATTTCTCCGAAATATCTTCAGGACTGCTTGTTGACGCCACGATCTCCATGAACATCTCTGTCCTCCTGGAATATCTCCGGCCCAAATCTCCAAGAATGTCACATCTTCAGAAATGCTGTCCGGAGTGTGAAGTCCATCACAGGGCATTACAAGCACAACTAGAGGACATTTAGAAATCTGGAAATCACCTTTTTGCATCATTTTGGAAGTCGGAGGAAACCAGAGCACAAACATGGGGGGCACACACAGGCATAAGGAGAACATACTAAGCAGAGTATCGAACAGCAAGGATGTGTGTGCGTGTTGTATTACTGTGTGTTGTAAGCTCAGAGAGTTGAATGTTCTTTCGGCGCTGAATCATGTCACTGGATCCGGTGAAGGCCAGGCTCGAAGCTCAGCGGTAAAACTAGCGTGTGTGGGCTGAGATAGAGAACCTTAAGAACCATCCCACTGTAACACTCGTGTCCTGCAGCTAAGAGAGACGTTCTGACGATAAAACAGCTAAGATAACATTTCTAACCTCGAAGCTCAAGCGCACGCTGCTCTTATTTTTTTTAATGAGATGCACACGGCATTCTTAAATCGAACCCATGCTGCAAGAGTCTGGTCATGCAGTTTCCCTGGCTGTTTAACTTTTTATTTAAAAATGAAAATCTTTATTTTTATGTAAGTGGCATCACGGCTTGTGCTCCCTGTTTGGCACGGTTGGTGAAAAACCAAAGACTTGTTCTAAGTACAAGACCGAATCCACGTGGTGGAACAGACTAGTCATGCTGCATCCATTCCACATCGACTGGCTGATCGTCTGTCTCTCCCTCAGCCAAGTAAGGCTGGGCTTCCAGGAGGGTTGTGTGAAATGTAATGCTTATAATTATATCTTAACTATTTAGAAATAGATTCGTAAAGATTTTACAAAAACAAGAAAGGCATCAAAAGTATGGGGACACTTCAAATCTCAAAGGCTGGTTTGGTTTGCTGTGGACTAGAAGAGAAAATATTCAGACGCTTTCCTGGAAAATACACACCATTAAGTGTTTCTGTTCATGTTTTTACAGTTTGTAGGAAGATTTTTGACCCTATAAACTCATTATTTAAGCCGTAAAGTTGCCTGAGTGCTATATTACATTTCATTTGCATTAAATAACTGCTTGAGTAAAATGTTTAGTTTCTAATCTGGGCTGGACTTGATGAAACACGGCCCTTATGTAATTATTAATTTATTCAGTCCTAACAAGCTGCATCTGGCTGATACATTATTGAACCTGGTTAAGAGACTTTTCTTTATATGAGATGCTGCCGGTTAATGATTTGATTTGATTTGTGTGTGTGTGTGTGTGTGTGTGTGTGTGTGCTTACGTGTAAAAACGGAAAAGGAAATATACAAAAGCAAAGGATGCTTGAGTAAAGATTTACAATTGATAAATTGAGGCTAATTGATGAATAAATAAGATGATTGATTAATTTTTTGGAAGAAATCCCCGGTACTAATCGGTAAAATAAGTCAAATAAAAAGCGAGAGCAAGTGAATTAAAAAAAAGGGAAGACTCTTCCAAGCACAAAGTGTGGTCAAATTATTGTTGTTATCGACAAAATCCCCGACAAAATACGTTGCCCACTGTGCCATCCAAGCACCCTCGAGTGCCAAATTAAACTTATAACTTCTGCAGGGTTTTTTAATAAGAACAAATCAGAACATCATTCCTAAACTCGGCGCTTACCTTGTGAGAATTTGGGAGGGTTATCGTTGACGTCTGTCAGGGTGATCTTGACCTGCGTTGTCCCTGAAAGACCCCCCATGTGTCCTCCCATGTCTTTGGCCTGAATGACCACGTCGTACTCCTGCTTTGCTTCCCGGTCCATGTTGGGCAGCGCCGTGCGAATGATCCCTGCACAAACACAGCGTTAATACAAATAAACATAAGAGAGAACATTAGGCGGATAAAGTATGTCCTTTAGTACCTGTGTGCGGCTCTACAGAGAAATACGGCTGCCCTTGCAGGATGCTGTAGACGAGCCGAGCGCTGTTTCCATACGTCGGATCGTCAGCGTCTGTAGCCGTCACCTGTATCACTGATGTGCCTAAAAGAAGAAAGTAAAGTAAAGTAAGTGATTTTGAACGTGGAACGGTTGTTGGTGGTATTATTTCAGACGCTCCTGATTTACTGGGATTTCCAAAAACAATGCCCTCTATGGGGTTTGTGGGGAATGTTTCTAAAAATATCCGGTAACGGCAGTGAAAAATCCACATTGATGCCAGTTAACCACTTTTTTTAGAAGCAACTCTGAAAAGACAATGCATCCAACCTTGAAGCAGATGGGCTACAGCAGCAGAGCACCACACCGTGCGCCCCTCTAGTCAGCTAAGAATTCTGGTGAATTTGGAGTAACCAACACAGAAGCATTGATCTATCTTGCCTCGTATCAACTGTTGTATTCAGACTGGTGGAACTGTAATGGTATGGAGGCTATTTTCTGGGCACCCCAATTACCAACGGAGCATAGTTTTAATCCCACAGCCTACTTGAGTATTGTTGCTGACCACGTGCAGCCCTTTCATACTTCCAGCAGGAAAAAGCCCAATTTTTCATAACAATATAGGGGTCTAAGAACCCTGGACCTTCTGGTCAGTCACCAGAGTCGCCATGAAGCCAGATGAATAGGATTTTGAGATCCACTTAATATATCGTAGCCACCAAATGAGGGAGGAAAATGCATGGACACAAAAGGTCTGATACTGGGCCAGTCTCGGGTTTAATAACAGACTCTGCAATAATAAGCAACAAATGAGTGAGTTGTCGAATCCGTTTCTGATAACTGATCAAATAAAGCAGCTGTTGTTCAGGGACTTGGACTAATTAAATGGACCCAAGCCAGTTTTGCAGACCAAATAGCTGCCAAGTCACTGTTCGTGGGGTTATAGATGTGGGAAATATCAATACCAAGTCTAATTTCCTGAACACTAATGAATTGATGAGCAATGATTACCGCGTGGACATCGTGCCAGGCACTGACCTGGGCCAAGCTGCCTTCCGCGGAGGGGCGCTTACGGGGCATGACACATTAGGGATGATGTATTGCATGGCTGGGCGGTAAAAATAAACACACACACACACACAAACACACACTCACATCTAGACTAGCAACAATAACAACAGCAGCAGCACCAACGCAGCGCCCTGCTCAGGTATCAGCTGGTTGAATAATGCATGAGCAGCGAGCTGTCGAGTGACGTCTGGGTAAAAAACAGGCAAAACATTGCAACCCGGACTCACCCACGTTGGACATTTCAGCAACTCGGGCATAATAGGGGCCGTGCAGGAATTCAGGAGGGTTGTCGTTGATGTCCTGGACCTTGACGATAAACTCGGAAGGTGGTTCCAGGGGTTTGTTGGTGTCTCGGGCAACGGCTTGAGCGGTGAGCGTGTACTCTGCCTGCTCTTCACGGTCCAGCGTCTTAGTTGCATGGATGTTCCCTGTTTTATCATCGATCACGAAGATGGTTCCCGCTCCTTCACCTGAGAGGATGTATTTAATGTTCCCGTCGCCCTGGTCCACGTCAGAATGGAGCTACAGATAAAGAATTTGGACAATTTAGCAATGTCACCTTTCAATGCCTTCTTTATTCGCATCACAAATCATCTCAGGGCCACATTCGGTGGCACCAATTGCACTTGTACCTGGATCTCTGCCACCGTGGAAGGGAAATATTTTTTTAGAATATTAGAGCTATGTTAGGGCTGCTCCACTAGTGGAGCAGTGACATGGTTTTGAGGGCCAAGGGCGAACTCTGGCTAAAGGGAGGTGGCACAGCAGTAGTGAGCTCACTCCAAAAAGTAAAGACCTAGGATTGAGTCCTGTCAGTCTCTTCCAGACAGGTTGGGCATCAGACTGGTAAACAACTGCCAATATCTGAAGGAACATTGGAGTATCATCCCCAAGTGTTTAAACCACAGTGGATTTACATCTGCGCCCAAAAACTTCAGGATAGATACCCTGGAAAGGTATAATATACATTTTTACAATCTACCTTCCCTCCCTGAGACAAGGCAACTGTGGTTTTAAGTGATGCCCGACCAGAAACTCAAACTCGTTCATTTTCATGTCTCAAAGCCTAAACATCTAATCCACCCATTCGAAAGTCTGTTCGATAAAAAGGTTGCTCCTACTAGGATCAAATGCACTACAGAAAAAAGGCATGCACCGTGGTAAAATGGTCACACCCTTACCTTAAAACAAACCGGCCAGATTTAGATCGTAAAACCACATTTCAAACTCGCCAAACTCACCCGGCCGACGAGGACAGGGTCGGGTCCGGTGTACTCCTCAATAACAAAGAATTGATTCCACACCCATCCTCGTTTGGAGCGATGGAGAACCTGGCCCTCCTTCCTCCTCTCTTTGTGTCTGTAGGCACCGAGGTGGCGCCGATGCCCATGTTCCTGAGGGCCCCTGGATGCCGCCGTAATCCACAAAGTGGCAATTAAACACAACACAAAAACCTGGATTCTCAATCCGTCCCGCATCCTGCCAGTCCACTCTCAGAAAGCTGGATCAAACGGAGTCCTGAAGCTCCAAATCCTGCAGCACAGTTCGTAGGGAGGGTGGATGAAAGTGGACACTCACTTAATATGCCCTCCTGCAGATCATGCCAGGCGTCCACCTGCACTCGTTCCTGCTGGAAAAACAACACAGGAAAAAAAGAAGAAGAAAATACGTTCAGCGTCGCAATCAAAGTTTAATTGACTTTGGCTTAAATTGGAATGTATTAATTCGTTTTGTAGCTGCATAGCGCGGACTAATTAAGCGACAGAGGTTGTAAGCCCATTTGCTCTTATTTAATTAGACATCAGAGCGCAGCGTTCTCCAGGCTAAGCTATTTCCCATGTTGCAACACACGGCACAAATCCGTCGTCCCTCGTGATCTCACAGTCTGAGGTTTGAGGTTTGCAGTTAACGGCTGTTTTTTTTTCTTTTTCTTAATTTCCTCTCCATATTAGGAGAATCCCAATTAAAAACTAAAAGACATTTCGCTTTGAGCGCCGCACCGTGGTTCTGGACCTGACATCTGCCATGTGTTTATGGGTGCAATCGAGGTTCCTCCATGGCATCGTTTCTGGCTGATCTGAAGATGTGCCACGTCACGCTACGCCAATTAAGCAGCTGAAGTGTTGGCGTGATGGTCTTTCATCACCTTCTGCTTGGATGCTGCGCAAAGAAATTGGCTCGGAGAGATTTTCCCAACCACTGAGTAGCTAATAACCATCAGATCCAAAGCTGAGAGGATCCGCCGCCTGCTTTCCAACCATACACTCAGACACGGCCGCACAGCAGGGACAGGGTTTTGGTTTCTAATTACCAAGGTGAAGTATTCCAATATTTTACGATCTCTATCTATTAGGAAGTCAGATTTGCATACTACACTACCTGAAATTGGATTTGAAGAAGGAAAACGTCTCAGAGATTTCGATTTGATAATTAGTGCAGCGAAACAGCCAAATGTTTCAGCCAGCGCCGAGACATTTGACCTTAACTGGAGCAATGTGTAGCTTTATTATTTCTTAAAGAACCATGTTGTTGTTGAAGATGGAAGTACAGAAGGATTCCGTACACAAAGTACCACTTTGTAGTGAGGATAATCTAAAAAAAAAAAGGGGTTTTCACCATTACGATTGGACTCTGGAGCAATGGGAAGCGGTCATGTGACCTGAATGCCCAGACTGACCCCATTTATGCATAGTTCCAGCTGTGCCAGGCTGCGAAGGCAATTTTATGATCTGGTTTTGCCACAGATGTTCAGGTCGCAATAGTAGGTGGCAATAAAAAGCATCACATGACCAGGTTATACCACCTGATGGCAGGGGCACGTTTCTGGACCCGATGCCAAGGCCGAGATTGTGAAAGAGGGGCTCTGGGGAGCACGACGAATCGTTTTCACACAACTTATTCTTTGAGATGTGCTGGAGGAGAGTCGATTCTCAGGATGAACAGGACATAAAATGTAATGTGTAATACCAGCTTTACCCACAAGGGGCAGGTGTGTTTTCAGTCTCAGCCTTGAATTGGTGCATCCGTAATTTGAAATATAGCTGTTAGATCCAACACTCGCTGATCTAATGGCATCGCTTATCCCCGGATCATAGTGCATTAGCTGGAGTATTTACGATGGTGAAATTTGGGGGTGTGTGAATAAAAGGCATTATTTTGTGATGATTGATTGTTTGTTAGCCGTGTTCATGCGTTTGGATGATGAATAAATGTTTAATATACGCGCCCGAGCTCGTGGATGTAATTACACAGCCTCCAGTTCACTCTAGAAAAATCTCTACTCCGACACAAACACACATTTCACACTACGGATCACTCAACAGCTCAGGACGAGGAGCGCTCGCGAATTAGGGAGTGTGAAGGGAGTAAAAAAGAGAGAAATCCAGACCAAACAAATCTACAGCGGATGGTACAGAGCCGTAAATAATGCTCGGAATAAGACGAACAGGAAAGTGAGAATACAGGGCCCTAACTCTTCACTCCTCACCTCGCCCGTGCCCACCGCCTCCACCCAAAAACTCTGTCAGCATGGATAACGACCGGCTGATAACACTTCACACGCTTCATGCGCTTCACGCGCTGTAAACTGGCATCAGCTCGGCAGAAAGAGACATATTTATCTTCTTGTTTTCCCTTCTGCATGGACCGAACGCAAAATGTCAGCCTGCTCAGGGTATTTTTAAATTCACGTCTTAAAACACGGAGGACAGATGGACCAGGGGGTCAAGGGGTCACTTACGGTTTTGCGTCAGCGAGCGAGGACGTGAAAAATAATGGGAGAAATAACGCGTCTGGCGTGCGAGCGCCCAAAAGCAGAGGTGATCTCTGCAGGGAACAGACGGATGGATGAGTGGATGGATGCATACGGCCGCTGTGGGAAGGCGCTGCAAAATAACACGGTCGACGTTCCAAGCTTTTCTGAACGCAGTCCAGATGATTTCTGACCGCACGTCGCTTTTAAATATTCCAGATAGTGGCGGAGTGGCTCTTATTTTGAAGTGAGGGTTCAGCCAGAAGTAAAATGACACACATTAAATGCACAGACTGTTTCACGATCAGCCAGTCTTGGCACCGAAGTTTATTCCGAAGCTGCTGATGCAAATAAATCAGGTATGAGCACATAGCTAGCCGTCTAGCACCGCAGCCTTTAAGGCAAATCCTACTTCGATTTGATTAGAACGATAAGCTCTGCATAATATTTCTGTCACACTGGTCGTTGACCGGGATCGAATTTTCTTTTCAACGTAGACATTGTAGGCTACTTTACCAGAAAACATAAAGAATATTTTCGAAAGAAAACTGCATTAGAACGATCAGTCAACATTATTCGGATCCTCACGCTAACGATCACGCACGCACGCACACACACACACGCAAAACTGAAATGGCAATGCTCACAATGTAATATAAACATTAACAAACACCTCACCGGCTGCACACAACCAAGAGGGAATGAGTCCACTCATAGAAACCCTTAAATCCAGATGTTTATGTAGGTGAAGCGGCATGATGCATCAAGCGTAGCATGTAGTTTATGCAAAGTAAATCAATATTCAGGAAAAGGAATAGTTTTGCGAAAGGATGCAGTTTTGAGATTGGAACTATGTTACCATGAGGGCCACACTGCACAACCACAAAGAGGCACCTCAAGCTACGAAGAGGAGGGGGTTCTCACAAACAAGCCTCACCTTACCAGAAGTGGGATACGAGCCAGATAAGCTCTGGATTGCGAATTGCAACTTTAGTGTGTATCCACTGTTGGGTGTACGGCACAACCCTTTCTAAAGGGCAAGGTCACCCTCTGCTGCAAGTCTGATGTCCCAATTCTGTGCCAGTCTAAGAATTTTTTTTATCTACATCTGATTTTCTCATGTGAGCTTTGGATTTAAATAAACTGTAAAAAAAAAAAAACGTGTGGCTTTTTCACAGCGATGCGTCGACGTTACGTTACTGATACAGATCATCGTTAGCAAAGACGTTAATGACAGAACGTTGCTCTCTGTGACCTGCTGCAGCCCGGTGATCCTCTCGCTGTACCGTAATAGATTTTTTTGTATCCTATTCCAGCACTTCCGATAATCCAGGCTGACACCTAAGCACGGAGTGATTTAGAGGAATCTTAATAAACGCCTTAAATCAGATCGAAGTCCATTTTGCTGCTCTGCGTGAGCGTAAGGTAATGCCGTCTGGCCCAAAGTCGTTGGAGGATGGAGGATGGAGAGACTGAAGGCCGGGTTTATGATCAGAGCGTAACAGACGGATCCTGACTCATGCATTAGATCTTCCTCCTCTTCCTCCTCCTCTTCTGGACCTTCAGACGGCTGAACGTTTAAATGCTGCTCGGGTCGAGAAGGACGTCTGAGCTTAAGTGAGTGTTTATGGACGTGAGGGAGGAGGGAGCGGAGGCGGGTTAGGTGTACGTCCGTACCCGATAGCATCTGAAAATGCTAAACGGGACAGGATTTCAAAAAGAAGTATCAGTATCTTCAGACAGAGTGAAAGGACGTGAGGCCCGACCCAGGGAAGAAAAGAAAATGCCACAGTTTTGGAAGCAGAAATGGTTTTTGCTGCCTCACAGCCTATAATTACACGTTCAGGGGGATAAAAAAAGATTTGAGAAAGGCCATGGAATATATTACAGTGCCCACCACAAACCAAAAACAGTAACGCTTCCAACGTGACACGCCAACAAAAACGAGAGCGAGAGAGAGGAATGGGAAAAAAGAGAAGGAGAGAAGGGAGAATGTAGAGAAAAGAAAAGCAATAAGGAAAGAAGGGAAAGAAAAGAGAAGGGTAATAACTTATAAGACGAGGACAAAAAAGAAGGGATAAAGCAGAAAAGGAGTAAAGATAATGAGGAAAGGGGTGCGAAAGATATCAGGAAACAAAAAAGCAGAAAAGAAAAGTTAGAAAAGAAAGAAGACAACAAAGAGATGAGGACAAAATAATAAGTGGGGATTAAATAATGATAATGAGAAAAAGGGGAGAGAAAGGAAATAGGTGAAAAGATAAAAGAATAATAATAAGATAAGTAAAAGAAAAGAAAAAGAAGCAAAAATAAAGAGGATACAAAAAATAGAAAGAAGAAAGATTGGAAAAAGTAATAATGGAAAATGGAAAGAAAGCTTAGAAATGCCAAAAGCACTGAAGGAAGGAGCAACAATGGGATTGTGTGTGTGTGTGTGTGTGTGTGTGAGAGAGAGAGAGAGAGAGAGAGACAGAGAGAGAGAGAGAGAGAGAGAGAGAGAGAGAGAGAGAGAGAGAGAGAGAG
>JAUZST010002733.1:0-17763 GCA_034779995.1 Parotocinclus haroldoi
AACTACAGTGATAGGTAAGCTATGCAAAAGGTCTGTAACAACAAACCGAATCTGTTTCACCACCCAAGAGCACGTTACATCTGATTTAGAGGAAAGTCAAAAACCAGGCATTTTAAAGAATAAAATGTATTTTGTTGCAGTTGTATGTTGTTGAATTATATCGCCAAATATATCGTTATCCTAAAATATCGCGATATTATTTTAGGGCCATATCGTCTGACTCCTAATTTGGAAGTGATTGCAGTTTGCTGTAGGTCTCTGTACCTGACTGTTTCAACTGAAACGTTACGGTTTTAAAATGTACAAATGTTGAAGTAACAAAATCAATTTCCACCATCGCTTAAACACACTGGACTTACAGAAAAAGTCAAGTAAATGAAGACAAATCGGCTCACACTGGCCTGATGCTCAAATTCGTACAGTACATAATTTAAAGAAGAAAGCAGGAAAAAAAAGCCCCACACATCTAAAAGCTTAAACAATATACAAAGTCTGTTCAAAACAACTTTGAACAATCAGTTCACCTTGGTGTAGCCTTACAGCGCGAGTGTACAGAAACCACAGTAAAAAGCGTAACACACAGGCTATTGTACTCTGCCAAACTGTCTACGAGTTGTGTGGTTTAATTTGTCGGTTTTTTTCTTTGGGTTAAGTGTTGCGTTAATTCACCCTGGAACACTGTGTGACACCAGGGCACCTAACAGCCTATAAAAATGTTCAAACGTTTTCCGTAAGATAGAGCAGTACCTTGTGCTATTACGACACACAAAGCACACTGCTCGCTTGTTCCGAGTTCAATCTGTTTTTATGACACAATGCTGCAGCCCACAATTACACACTACGGGAAATCATTTAACACCGCACAGGTTCATTCAAACCTGTACACAACAGAGTGCTTTATGCTCAACTCATTCTAGCTGATCATATTATTCAGTAGATATGCAACGAAAGTACGTCCCCGAAACCTTGCAGGTGAAAATGTGGTTTATTTGAAATGTAATTCCCTTCCAAAATGTCAGTATCAGTAATTAATCTACGGTCTGTAAGTTACATTGTATAATCTCGTTCTTCGTGGCACATTAATTGGTGCTTGAATGGAAATAACTAAATCATTTTAAATGGAACGAAAACTTCCAGGGCAGCACGGTGGCTCTGTGCAAAAAGGTCCCGGGTTCAATCCCAGGCTGGAAGGGCCTGGGTCCTTTCTGTGTGGAGTCTGTGTGTGCTCCCCGTGTCTGCATGGGTTTACTCCAGGTACTCCGCTTTCCTCCCACAGTCCAAAGAAATGCGTGTTAGGTTATATTTGCAGCATTTAGCAGACGCACTTACAAGTCATACAGTCTTACAATTCAAGCAATGGAGGGTTAGGGGCCTTGCTTAAGGAGCTGAACTCTGGCAGCTTGTCAGAGCTGGGATTTGAACCCTGAACCATTAAGTCCAGAGTCCAGTACCTTAACCGCTAGGCTACCATAAAGGTAAACTTAAGAGCATGTCTTGGTAAGTCCGGGGTTTGAACCCAAAACCTTTTACTTAAGAGAACGAGCTAACCACTACCCTACAGAGACAGCTGTTAATTGTTAATTGGTGTCTCTAAAGTGGCCCCTAGTGTGTGACTGTGTGTGTGTGTGTGTGTGTGTGTGCCCTATGATGGATTTGTGCCCTGTTTAGGCTTGTTCCTGCCCTTACGCCCAGAGTTGCCGGGTGGGCAGCGGCTGGCCCGTGGCCCCGTGTGGACTAAGCAGAAGATAATGGATGGATTGAAATCCTCCGTGCTGTTGCTTGTCTTGTCACACAGCACCTTTTTTGCAGAGTGATGCAAAAAATCCCATCTGCACGATGGGTTCGTTTTTACATTGTCGAATATGTTAGTCTTTATGAGCAACAGCCGTCTTTTCCAAAGCCATGTGAGCAATAAATTAATTAATTTTAATATAGAAATGAAATCTTCTGACGTAGAATTAGAGCGTCATAAGCTTTAAGTAGCTCGGTTTGTGGTACTATAATAACATTCTGCATGCATTCAGTGAGCCTGCCCAGTAGTCTATCCTCTCTGGCCGCATAACACTGTTAATACGTGACCTCCTCAGGTGTGTTTTTGACTGTTTTCTCACAAAGTGAGTGACAAACTCAATCATGTCAGTTTCCACAAATAAGATCACAATTCACACAAATAGGAACACGTGAGATCCAAATATGAGGTACGTATCTTGTTGGGGCAGGACCCGAGTCAAATGAAACACTGCATCCACAGATTTAAGTAATATCTATCTACTCTACTATATAGGGCATGAGAACGGTTTAAACACAAACCTAAATCGGCAGGAAGCAAGCTAGATGGGATTATATGAGGCAGTAAGAAAAATACATTATTTTAATTAGTGATGCTGATGATATTCTAGCACGAAACTGACTGACGATAAGGCAAGCTTCTTCGTGTTTATTAAATTCATTTAAAAAAGCGTGAAATCTGCCACGGTTTCTCTGTGCTGCAATAGAATTTCATTGTATTTTGCCTTCTGGGTATATTGCTACACAACTGTGTAATTCAGTTCTGCTTTGTGTTGTGCTGTTTATGCTTTATGTGTTGGTAAGTTAAGTATACATTTTGTATTACATATGGGAGCTGCACGCGCACACACACACGCGTACATACACACAGACATACACAGACATACACACGCGTGCACACACATACACACACATACACACACATACACACACATACACACACATACACACGCACACATATACACGCACACATATACACGCACACATATACACGCACACACACACGCACACGCACACACACACACACGCACACGCACACACACACACACGCACGCACACACGCACACACACACGCACACACGCACACACATGCACGCACACACACGCGCACACACACACGGGTACATACACACAGACATACACAGACATACACAGACATACACAGACATACACATACACACACATACACACGCACACATACACACACATACACACGCACACATACACACGCACACATACACACGCACACATACACACGCACACATATACACGCACACATACACACGCACACATACACACGCACACATATACACGCACACACACACACACGCACACGCACACACGTTTAGTAAAATGCCATATCCTATTCATTTATTCTCCATTTAGAGCATTAAGCAGATGAACCTTTGCAGATTGAAGATTACACAGAGCAGGGTCTTGCCCAAGGGACCAACTCACAACCTTCCAATAGCAGTCCAGAGCCTTAACCACTAAGCCATCCGTTTCTCTTAATTAATTTTTAAGAGCAGGCGTATACCCTGTTCAAAACTTTCCCATAACCAAAACCAAGACAGTAAAAATTCATTATACACCATAAGTTAATTCAGAGGATTATTTTACAATGGCTCTGTGGCTCTTCTCTGCACGCTCATACATGTTTCGTTGCATTTTTGACTTAATAGAGCATGTCTGCCAATTTTAATGGACCGTGAAGCTCTGAAACCATGACTGAATCATCTCTAAAGGCGTCCAAATACAAAAGCACATGCAAAGTGTTCTTTTTCACTTCAATATGTTTTGAAATGCATTGGAGCGTATCGGGTTTTACGTGTTCAGTCCTTTTCAAATTTCCATATAAATTGCCCTGTAGTGTCTAAACTTTTGCATAATAATAATAATACATTTTTCTGTAAACCATGATGTCGAACAACATCAGCAATGTAGGCGTTAATTAAAGAGTCGACACCATAGATCAGAACTGTGAACAGTAACACCCCCTCTGCTCCCGTTAGGGGCCGCCACAGCAAACTACGAACAAGCAAATCCATCCATCCATTCATTCATTATCTGCCGCTTAATCCACACGGGGTCGCGGGTCAGTCGGTGCCCACCTGGGCAACTCTGGGTGTTAGGGCAGGAACAACCTTAGATGGGGTGCCAATACTAGCAAATCGACTGCAGATTAGATTACACACGCGCTTTATGCCGGATGCCCATCCTGGCCAACACTGCCCAGTTTGGGACAGGTAGCAGAAGTACACCCCCGGTGGCTGGGTTTTTTGTTAACGTACCGCTCAACCTTTTTGTTGCAAACCGCACCTAGAAACTGCCTGTTATTAACACTGTAAGGACCAAACACAAAACTTTATTTAACTGTATTTAATTACAATTGCCTTCACCCACTGATACTCTTAGAGCCTATCGTGTGTCTAAAACCTACCAGCATGATGACCTGGGTTCAAGTTCTGGCTGCACATTTCCAGCCAGGTCAGACATCACACATAGGAACGACCGACTGTGCCTGAGGGAGGGGAGGTGGGAGGGAGGGGAGCCCTCTGATGAACTAGTTTAGGGTACATTTACATTTATCAGACGCCCTTATCCATAGCGACTTACATCTCATATATTCTTACAATCCAAACAATGGTGAGTTAAAGGCTTTTCTTCAGGGCCCAACTGTGGCAGCTTGGCAGAGGTGGGATTTGAACCCAGGACAATCAGGACCGGAGTCCAGTACCTTAACTGCTAGGCTACCACAGTCCCACCAAGAGAGTAAGCTCCTTCGCATCAAAAGAATAAACCTTCACCTGAACTATTGGCATTAGGGATTATCTGCACAGCTGCTGGATCCAGTTCCATTTACATTGACGGCATTTAGCAGACCCCCTTATCCAGAGCGACTTAAAAATCATTCAGTCTTACAATTGAAGCAATGGTTTGTTATGGGTCTTGCTTAAGGACCCAACCCTGGCAGCTTGGCAGAGGTGGGATTTGAACCCTGGGCCATGAGGTCCATAGTCCAGTACCTTAAACGCAAAGCTACTGAAAAACACAATGTAAACTGTTGTGTGCCAAATCTGGTTTGAGCACCTCGTTCAGATGATCCACTCGTGTTTCTAAGTAGGCTATTCAGGAACGAGTTGTTAATGGTTTACAGAAAGTTAGATTTACTGGTGGGTCATACAGAGGTTGTGAAAACTTGATCATTTGGAAAATAGGCTATCATTTGTACCCAAGGCTACAAATACTGTAATCCTTATCCAAAAACTGTTGCTTAATATATGGATGGAGGTTTAGCAGCTTTCGGTGGAACCGCTTCGACTTGAAGAAAATTCTTGACTAGTTCCGACAGTTCTTCCGCAGTTTAAATGGGTAGTAAAAACCAGATACATCTACCATGATCGTTAAATAACACACAACGTTTGATTTGTATAAATAGTTACCAAACAATCTGAAATAAACGCAGCGTCCATTCGTAATCCCCGGTGCTGTAACTTTACTTTCTGAGAGGTTCCAGACCGTTTGGCTGCTAGAAGAAACTATTTACTGACAGTGTTAGAAGGTGTTAATAAGGTAACTCACAGGTAATAAGTGAAGGCGCTGAGGCCGCTCGGGACAGAGCTCAATCCTCTCCCGGAGCAATCGGCGCCACCGTCTCCGTCGCAGCGGCAGGAGGCAGCGCACACAGCCGGGGTGGAGGCAGCCTGAGCTGCGGCAGCTTGCACGCACAAACCGAGAACGAGGATTCGGGCAGTCAGTGCGGGCATCATCGTGGCCTTTTTTGTTGCAAACCGTTTAGCTGCTCGCTGGTTTAAGTCCCTGGTTCAAAAATAACATACAGAAACAAGGCGCCTTTGTTTAGGGGTGCATGTCCTGGCTAAAGCGGGTGCACTCCCCCGGTGTCGAGCTGCAGCAGGGCCGGTGAGCAGGCACGAAGTCCCGTTCGACCACAAGACACCTTTCCTCTTTGTTTCCTCCACCAAACCTGCACTTCTCCCCGCGATGTGGCTCCAAAACCCTCTTCGGATGACAGAATAACCACTCAGCGACCCGAAAGCGCCACCACGACGTTATTTTCTTCGTCTGTTTTGGCGCTTCTTGTAGAAAAACACGGCGGTATAAAATCCCGTCCTGTGCTCGTGCAGTAACCGCGATCCTGCCCCGCTCTTTCTGCTCGGGACACGCAACTCCGCACGAGCTGCTGAATATGCTAATGAGCTCATTAATATTCATAAGCTCTGGCATGCCTATTAGCTATGCAAGAGCAGCGTTTAACCGTTTAATACCGTAGCGGCTCCTGACAAGACACGTAACCGTATCACCGTCCCAGTTCATGTGAAAATAATTAATATAAGATCATGGAAATGTGCTTAAGACAATATATGACGGTACCGACTCTCACCAGAAGAAGACCACTGTGTACCTGGAATGCATTTACCGGATAATTTACAGTTACCTGAACAGCGCAAACTGCAATTCCACTTAATAATTCAATCATTCATTCATTCCTGCTTAATCCACAAAGGGTCGCGAGCCAGCAGTGCCCACCCAGCAGCTCTGGGCGCAAGGGCAGACAACCCTAGATGAAATCCATCGTAGGGCACACACACACAAAGTCAGGCACACAGTCGCACACAAAGGGCCACTTTAGAGACACCAATTAACCAAACACGCATGACTTTGGACTGTGGGAGGAAACCGGAGTACCCAGAGTATAAACCCACACAGACACAATGAAGACATGCAGACTCCACACAGAAAGGACCCAGACCAATCCACCCTGGGACTGAACCCGGGACGTTCTTGCTCTCAGGCAGTGATTCCACCCACGGAGCCACCGCGCTGCCCAAATTCTAAAAAATAATTGATAGACATGCATTTGGTGAGTGACTGTGAAAAGCAGTAAATCAAACAGGTTTTCTTAGCTAGCAAATCTCTGATGTATCATACAGAAGCATTTTGTAGTTCTATTAACAGTAGCCAAGTCAAATTTATTTATATAGCGCTTTTGGTTGGTGGATTTTGCATTGTCTCAAAACAACTTTACAATCTTATATGATCTTAAAAGGCCAATCCCAAACTGAGCAAGACTAGGGCGACAGTGGTAAGGAAAAACTCCCTAAATGTAAAAGGAAGAAACCTTGGGAGGACTCAAAAAGGGACCCGACCTCCTTGAGAGGCCTAGATGTTAACTGAAATAGTTAAGTTTGTATTAATAGTCAAATTAAGCAAATAATGACAATTCAATTAAATAATGTAAAAGATCTGAAATATGCAGTCCTCCGTGGTAAGTTATTGGAGGAACATTGTCCCCTGATAACTGAATTATAGAGGGAGTTACTGCACTCTGGTGGGGCCCGGTATGGTGGTACTGGTTATTGTTGATGAAGACCAGTAGAGTGATGCTAAGCTTGAGGAGCATCTATGTATGTGGTGCTGGAACTGGTACCGGAACCTCAGCTCAGAGAACATCAGAGAAAAGAGAAAATGTAGTTATGGTTAGGAGCACTTTTTATTAACAATCTCTGATGCCAGGTGCAGGCCATGAAATTTCAGCAGCCTTAACTATAACAGCATAGCTAGAAAGAGGAGAACCAGAGAGTAACACAGCCAAGAGGCAAGAGCCATGCATTCCAGTCTAAATCTAACCAAAAGTGTGTATAAATAATAATGTTTTTAACCAAGGCAAGCCTAGTAGTCACCTTTATTCTGTCTTCTAACAGACCAGGTACCATCCTCAGCCCTGCGGTGATACCGGCGCGTTGGTATTGTGTTAGTATGTTATGCGTTGTGCTGGCAGGAAAGGATCAGACACAGCAGTGCTTCTAGAGTTTTTAAACACCACAGTATCCCTACTGGACTGAAAATCATCCACTAAAAAAGTCTAGCCATCAGCATCCTGTGAGCACTGATGAAGAAGTATAGGATGACTAAGACAAACTGTGCAATACCAGAAGAGCTTAGCTCTCTGCCTACACCTAGAAGGTGCAACACTATGGTAAAAGTGTTTAATTAGTTCTCAGTGAGTAAACAGTGTGTAAAAACTATTTAAAAAATTTGTAACGGATCTGTGTTGGTCCTATGGGACCAGATTTTGGTGCCATTGGCATAAACTGATGGATGTTTCCTATCAGATGTCAACAACATTAATTGTTTAGTGAATGCTTGGCATTTTTCTTCCTTCACAACACGACTACTGTGTACTGGTAGGTGTGCACCATCGCTATACGCAATGATTTATAAGTGTCTCCATACTTTTGTCCCTGTGTATTTGGACTGAAAATACCCAGACTCCATCACCCCCTTGTAGCTGCCTGTGTTAACTCTAAAAGACATCAAGAAGCTTTTGCAGATGTGTGGATAATCACATAGTCTACCCATGAAACACACGCATACCCTGTGCTGTAGCACTTCAGGGATTAAGGATTGTGACTCACAAAGAACACGGAGCCAGAAGAGCAAGAGTTGAATGTTTAGCCAGTCCGCCTCTTCCTTGTAAGATCTTCCATATATGTCATGTCACTTCTCTAAAGTCTCTGCTCGCTCACGTCAGGTTTATCCGAGGCTCCAACGCTTGCTTTTAGAGGCACATATTTGTCTAGACTTTGCCGTATTATCTTATCTAGCAATGCTATGCCCTGTGCTTTCATTATCATATTGCATTTGACTGTGTAATTTTACACCATACCGTTAAATCATATCTCTTCCTCTGCAAAAGCACCTTCCGTGGCACATTTATGGAGGAGTCACGTTATTGTTTTGAGTCTGGTTTAAGGCAAAAGCTAAATCTTTCAGCAGGGTGCTTAACAGCAATTAGCCTTCCTGTTAGCACAACTTCTTTTGTACTGTACTGCCTAAAACTGCCTTATCATTTGGGTCACATGTCTCACTACAACAAAAGTCTGCTTTTCCAGTCAAACAAACCTATCTAAACATGTCACATTTAGTATTCAGGTTGAAGGATTTCCCAGAAACATGCAAGCTAGCTTATTAATCGTGAGTTAGCTAGTCTGCCTGCTGTAAGCTATGGCCAATGTTACACTGATAAAGCATGCTAATTTTGATATACTTTTACCAATTAATAAGACACTATTAACTCAAAATACATCAGTTCTACTTGTATTTCCCTGTGAAGCTAAGTCATATACAGTACAGTACAATCTGTTGCCTCTTGCTAGCTAAAGAAAAATGCACTTGTCATAGCAACCTAAATCCACCAACCGCACTTTTTTTAAGGTTCAATGGCATTAGCTTGTGCACTTTTAAGGGCTTTAAGGCCAGTTGTTGGTGTGTAGAACACACATACAATAGGACAGCGTACTATTGGTAGTGTTGTGTGACATGGGCCGGTAAAAGGCAGCGTTATTAACACTTTTCAGGCGTAAAATAATCTAAAGCTTGCTCAGTAAGTCAGATGAGGTCACTAATTTTCATGTTCATTTAATATCATGATCATTTCCCTATCAGCACCAGTTCTAGCTTTAGAAGGAAGATTTTATGAGGACACTGGAAGAGAATCTGCAGTAGAAAACGGTTGATCAGAAAGAGTGTAGCTTATTTCTTATAGAAATAGCAGGTCTTCGATACTGACACTACAGTCTAACTAAGCTTATATGCAGTAGGTTTCAAATCAGTGGCTAATAAAAACATTACTCTCTCCTTGACCCTCATCAGGGGAAGAGCAAGGAAACTGAGAACTAATGCAGGTGCACAGAAAGATGCTTTAATTAAGGGAGCTGCCTGCTAAATACAAACACACAGACCAAACAGCCTAAATATGAAATGCCTGGGTTTGTTAACTCTAGCGTAGTACACATGCTGAAAAAAAAACAAATACTGCCTAGTGACATTACCCAGAAGCCCCTGGTCCTGTCTCACCTGCTTACCTGCCTAAACATGGATTTCTTTGCATGTGTGGGCGACGTCTAGCTGTCTGTCAGTCTCGCAGTACTGAAGTATCTCACTTCCTACACTTATGATTATTTCTATCAAAAACAGCATAAAAGAAAATGGTTTGTGCACTGAGGTGGCTTAGAGGTGGCTTAACTATGGAACAGAAGGTCCAGGGTTCAAAACCCACCTCTGTCAGGCTGCCGCTATTGGGTCCCAAGGCTGATAACCCACAGTCGCTTGCATTGTATCAAATGTAAGTCGCTTTGGATAAGGACGTCTGCTAAATAACATAAAGGTAAATGTTTTGTAAGGAATAACTTACTTTTATTTCTTTGAATTAAACCTGACAGATTTCAAATGAAAATCATTTTCAGTGATATTTCATTGATGGCTTGTACATGCATTACTTAGTTAGTCATTTGAAATACCTGCTGAGATCCAAGTCGCTAGAGATCCAAATCGTGAGTGAGCCCACTACTAAGGTCTAATGAAATTGTCTAAAACGTCAAAAATCACTACGTTAAGATTAATCTAAGATTAATTTCCATGTTTGAGGGGACACGGGCAGGGAAAAGGGCAGCATCTCTGGCAGAAACAGGAGTGTTTCACATGGGCACCATGAATTCTGGGATAAGCTAGATCTTGAATAAACATTTATCTTATCACCCTTGATCATTTTGTAAATACATCGTTAAGGTGATTATAGTAAAGAACCAATCGTTAGCATGGATTGGACAGCGCAGTGTGTGATCTGAACCTGTCATTAGGTAAAAAGTTCAAAGCTAACTACTGTGGCTAAGCCAAGATGGCTCCCTGTTTGACATTCAGTGCATTGTACATTATCTGAAACAACATTTACACACCTCACCGGTAGGACTGAGGATTTTAGATTTCATTTCTGTTGCTTCTTTATTTTACTGATTTTAAACTGTTTCCTAAGGTTAATGTCTTTTATGGTGTTTTATTTGTACTTTTAACTTTGTGTTTTAAAAAGTATTATGTATTATTACTGTAATATTAGTATTATTATTACTAAATTAACTACTTAAAGTACTTTTATTACTTAAGTTATTACATTAGTCACTTTAACTGTGTAACAAAATCACCAAGCGTGGATCCCATCAAACCATTTTGAGACGACTGGATCCTGTGGTAAACTAAACTAAACACCACATGCTCCAAGTAAATAGAAAATCCTGTTAGTGAAAGTGTAGCTCAAACTGAATCAAAACACGTTTCATATAACGAAACCTGTAAATTAAAAATTACACATATGGCAACGCGCTTTTTCAACAGATTTAGCTTCAGACTATGAAATCCCACTTGTTCTTGGCCCTTATAATGAGAACCAACATGTGTATAGTTGGTACCTGACCTACTAACTTGACTGTGAGAACCAAACAGTAGCATACAGTTAACTAGATATCAAAATAATAATGACTCCTACATACGTGTTGTACTATTGTGTGCAGTTTGGAACACAGCCACAAGGATGTTCTGATCTATTTCAGTAACTGTGTAAGACGTGAATATAATTGTAGCCCAACAGGTTTGGCTTCTGTTAAATGATTGAGAATGTGATGATGCAAGTCGAGAATCTCATTTGTGAACGTAATTGTGAGTGAGTATTGTTTATAGAATGTAGCTACCTTGGATTGAGGGATTCCCATATTTTGATCCATACTTATATTTCCAATAAGTTATAAATGTCAAACTTAATTGTATGTGCTTGCAATAATCTGTCTGTCTGGGATTTTGTTTTCAATATTAGCCCAATTGTTATTGCATTACTCTATTTGTTCTCTGAATAACAACGCACTATGAGCTGAAACGGTAGATCGGACACGTGGAATTCATTCCCAGCAGCAGAAGCAGCTACACTGTCTTACTGGTCCACTCTCAGAGTGTGTAACCCCATAAGCTGGCAAGTGTTCCACAGGACAGGAAGGGCCCGTTTTCATGCAAATGCAATTTGCATAAACAGCATTTCAGAGGAGCCATGTAAAGGTTGTGTTATGTGTGTTGGCAGAGGAAAAGACCTGGACGAGAACACATTTGACTGTTACATATCAAGATCCTCATACAGACACACTGGCTATCAGGACAGGTTTATCAAAGTCACATGTGAGAGTGTGTGAGAGAGGGATCAAGAAAGGGTCACAGGGCCATCTATTCTCTATGCGGTCGTTTTTTCTTGCAGGAGTTTTCCAGTAAGACCTGCTGGTTTAGTCATCCATGCTTTGTGGTCCTATCAGACAAGGATATACAATGTGATTTATATTCATGGATTATCTATCATTAGTGTTCATTATTCTGTATGTATCAACATTGTCAACAATTTAAAAGATGACTGTGATTTAAAAGGCACAGAAGTCATCCTTTTTATTTGGTTTTGATTCATTAGTTATAATAACAATTCAATACTGTCACGTTCCACAAGTGGGTTGAGATCTTACCTGATGCTTTATAGCGGTCATAATAGTATCATCTTTAGTAACAACTTAATACTGAAGGTTGCAGTCCAGAGACTAACCTTGAAACATGGTGCAGTGCGAGAATGCCAGCTTATTGCAGGGAATAATTCCTAATAATCACATAACCAGAGGTAAGCCACAGAGGCATGGGGACAACCTGCCAGGTTTACCCCTGGTTACACCCCAAAGCTTGATGGCACAGATTCTGACTTTTTTGTACTTTTTTGTATGAGCTTACCCTGGTTTGAGGGACCCGTATTTGAGTGTTGGAGGTGCCTTCTAGCCAGGCAGGTATTTTCCATGTTTGAGGGACAACGAACAGGGCAGCACCCATGGCAGCAACAGGAGCGTTACCTACTGAGTGCTAAGTGATGGAGCCTCTTCCAGGGCATGATTTTACACTTTACATTTAGATTTAGGACTTTCTTTTCATTACTCCTTTGTAACACCGTGCCACCCAAACCACTTTGGCTAAATTCGGTTGATTGGACATGATATGGAAAGAGATACACCTGTCTATATAAGCTAATAAGAGCTCAGTGACAGAATTGTGCTGTTAAAGGCTACAAAACCTTTTGCTGCACTGAAAGTTCTCAAGGATGGCCTCACTGTGACCTCCATACTTCTAACATGGAAAAAAATTAAACAACCAGGACTCTTATCAGTGCTGTCCACCCCGCCAATCCTACTAATCAGTGGAGAAGGACATAGGTAAGAGAGGTAACCAAGACCTTAACAGTCACTATAGATGAGCTCCAAAGATCCTGTGTGCAGATGGGAGAAACTTCCAGAAGGTCAACCATCACTGCAGCCTTTCACCAATCTGTGCTTTATGGTATAGAGGCAAGGCAGAAGCCTCAGGAGTATTTAGGCTTCATCACCAATACAGCGTTAATTAGAGCACTCTAGGACTCAATGTCCTCAGACAATGGATCACTTCCTTTTGCCACTAAGAGTGCATATCACAGGTGATAAGGGATTGGTGATTTCTTGGATTAGACCTTTCTGACCAACTGTTTGGTAATGTAAATTATTTATGCCCCAAGCTCACAAAAGTGAAGGAGGGTGCCCCACAGGGCTCAGTGTTGGGCCCACTATAATGTTCACTCTGCATGCTCCCACTAGGCTCCATTATTAATGATATTACTATGCAAGAGGATACACAGTCGTACATATCATTCAATCCAAATGAAGTCTTAACTAATACTGAGTTCTGTGTAAAGGGAATTAAAGAATGTATGTCATTTTATTGTATGCTACTTAACTCTGAGAGTTTGAATCAAGTCAATGTTAAATACTTAGAGGTGTCAAGTTTGACTTAACCCTCTCCTTTGATGCTCATATAACCAAATCATTAGAATGACTAGAATTTCTTTTGTAGATGCTGAGAAAACGGTTGATGCATTTATAACCTCAAAGTTTTGAGGTTGTTTGATGCTTTACTGATTGGTTGCTGTAGTAAATCAAACAAAATCCAGTTAGTTCAGAAGTGCTAACTCAAATGCTCACTAGAACTAGAACCGTTCTGCAGAAAATACTTTTTGTAGCATATGAAGGTCTCCATATTTATTCGTACAAATGTAATACTAATTTGATTCCGTTGAATTTGTACATATATTTCAGAAGGTCAGTTCCCTTTTTTGAGTCTTGCTCTTCCCAAGGTTTCTCACAACATTTAGGGAGTTTTCCTTGCCACAGTTGACAGAGGCTTTGTTGTGTTACAAAACAATTAAAACTTACTACAGGACTTTTTCAGTTTATAAGAATATCTTAAACCTATGAAATAATGTACAGTATAACATGGCAAGAAAAAAAATGGACTTCATGAACTCACCTGGAGTCACCTGGAATTTTGCATAAATTGCTCAACTTAATCTAGGACATAATAATAGATAAGCTCATTCTGCCCAAACTAATAAAACTCAAATAGTATTTTTATAGCTTTACTGAACAAATTCACAGTTCAGTCTGGAAAAAGTATGGAAATCCTTGTATATAATAAATAGCTGAACCTCCTTTAACAGCGGTAATGTTTCCTGTAGCTGCTGTTCAGACTTGAAAAATGCTAAGCGCTCCTTGGGTGGCCCTGTAACCACAACACCCAACCTTCACTATGCAAACCCAGCACAAGGTACGAACCATGTTCTCAGGGACTGCTGTTTCCAGCAGCTGGCTCTTACCTCTGAACCGCAGTAGTTCCACAGTAATTTGGTCAGGGTCGAAAAGTGTCTGGTGGCTATCCTGGAAATCACTAGGCTCAGGCAGAGGTACACTGTGGACAGGCTGTGTTCCATATCTTCACCAGTCAACCTTCACATTGCAAGCCCAGTCTAAGGTTCGAACCCAGGTAGTCAGCAGTTAAATATCCTAGTGAGGACTAAACGATGGCACAAGAATAGAAAGACCATTTTGCTTGTCCTCATTAAAATACAAAAACTACAGTTTTCTTTTTGAAGTGCAGCATGAATACGCTTTTAATGGTCAAAGTCCCCAAAGCATATGTTTACTTATACAATGTGTGCGAATGTGTTCAGTCATGGCTCTGTTTGTTCTTCCTCCAACTATCATACCTATTGATCTGGTCAGTCATGGCACTTTTATTACAAGCAGCCAATTTACCAGCTCTCTGCTTGGATTACGTCTGCCTTACTCTGAATAAAATCACCTGCGAAATGAACAAATGGAAATGTTTATCCACCCCAATAAATAATTTTGCATTTATTAACTAGTTTAGGCAGCTCGAGCACTATTCAAGGAATGTACATACAAAAGGAGTAAGCCATATTTTTTGCACAGTGCATAATTCTAATTACTTGTTATAAGGGGATTTTCACCTCATGCTTTAAAAAAAATCGTTTTATTGTGTACTTGAGCTCAGTGGGGGTGGTGCAGCTTTATAAAGAAGAGTCTAATTATACCCTCTTAAGCAAAACAAAGCCTCACCCTAACAGCCCAGAACAAGTCTTTGCCAGTCTTACTGAATATATCAAACCTAAACAATCTACGCAACACACTATTGCTACACACACACCTGTAAATAAGCACCAAGGGGTGACACCTCAGCAGTTTTGGGTTCTCAGCGCTCTGTGCTATTAACTCATAGGTTTCCAAAGCACCACAGTGAAAGGTAAAATAACGAAACTTTAAAAAAGCATGTTATGATATATATGATATGGAGACCTTGTAATTGGCTGGGGTCCAATCCAGGATCTACCTCTGCCTACACCCAGTGAATTCTGGGTTAGGCCCTATGTTCTCTATGACTCTGCCCAGGATAAGTGTGGGTAAAGTAGGATGCTTTGCTTTGCTATGTTATGTACAGCCACAATATTGAAACCCCTTCATCATTTCTACACTCATTGTCCATTTATCAGCCCCACTTATCATATAGACTTACTTTGTAGTTCTACAGTCTTGTAGCCATGTCTGAGTCAAGACCAAGGCCAGGATACAGTCCAAGTGACTGTGGTGGTCTGGTGGTTAAGGTACTGGACTATGGACCAGAAGGTTCAAATCCCACCTCTGCCACAGTTGGGTCCTTAAGCAAGACCTTTAACCCATAACTGCTGGGATTGTAAGACTGTATTAATTGTAAGTCTCTGTGGATAAGGCCGTCTGTTAAATGCTGTAAATATAAATGTAAGTAAATGCCGGGAGATTGGCTGGCAGTCAGATGAGAAGAGTTTGTGATGCCAAATTACAAATAATAAAAATTAAACACAAGCGTGCACACACACACACACACACACACATATATATATATATATATATATCCATATATACATACACATATATTCGAATACTCAAATATTTTGGCAATAAAAAAAAATCAGTTTATAATTAACATCAGATAGCCATAATTAATAATTTATTTAATAGACTTGATCACCAGTACTTACTATTTGGGTGGTGGATCATTCGCAGCACTGCAGGACACTGGCGTGGTGGTGCTGGTGCATTGTGCTGGTGCGAGCAGATAAGACAGTGCTGCAGGAGTTTTTAAATACATCTGTGTAAAATTAAATGCCCATGCCCATATTTTGTATAATAAATACAAGTGTATTCTTCACATGTACACAGCAAGCAGGTGGGCTACAGGGGCACTTTTCAAAATGCACCACAGCTGGAGATTTCAGAAGGCGGAAGCATTTTAGGATCAGCCGAGCCTCCAAATTTGCAATTAAACCCCGTTTCCATGCCAAAAAACCATTGGGAAAGTGTGCCAAAAATAAACCTTTGGTTTCCTCTCACTACAAACATAAGCATCAACTATAGAAACTTTTGTACTGGGTTTGACAGGCGTAATGTTTGGCAACAAAGCTGGTGTTGGAGCTACAGAATCTAACCTATTCCCCACCGTGAACTATGGTGGAGGTTTAGTGGGATCTGTTTTTACCTCAAAAGCTCCTGAGAAACATGGTATCGTGGACTCCAAGTACCTCAAGATGGTAGAATATCCATGTACCAGCCAAGAAGCTACATCTAGGTTGTGTTTGAATCTTATCCAAAGCATATGTCACGTATCCCAAAATCAAGCTCCTGACATGGCCCAACCTCTACTGAAACCTGTGGGCTGAAGAGGCGAGCGCACAAGAGAGAGGCATCTAGTACCCTGGAGGGTGTGGAGAGATTTTGTATTAAGAATCCAATCTCATCAATGCTTTTAAGTTGGCAAAAAAGAGGCTGCACAAACTAATAAATGGCGTAGCGGTTCCAATAATTCCAACACATGTGGTTTTGTGAACTAGTCTAGTCTAGTTTACGAGACTCAAAAGAGAGTCCCTCGCAGACGCCAGCATAATTACTTTCTAAGTTGTGAACGTTTTGGAATTACCAAGATTTCTGCAAATAATTAGTCATAAAATGTGGTCTGATCTGCAGCCAACTCAATATTAGACAAACACACGCAGTCCAATTTGAGTGATTGGAGATGTGGGTGGTGGGGATGAGTTCCCTATAAAAGGTATGTCCTTGTCATAGTAGACAGCATGCTTTGGCGCAAGTGCTTAACAAAGTCGAATCCCGGTTCAATCCCAACCTTAGACTCCACCTTTGTGGAGTTTGCATATCCTCTCCATGTCTGCATGGGTTTACTCCAGGTGTCCCCACCAGAACACAATAGGTCACTCTAAATCACCTCCGAAATTAATAATGGGTGAGAGTGCCCTAATGATCACACCAAGAGCACGTGTACTGCTGAAGGAAGTAAAAAGTCCAATAGAAAAAAACACTTTATTAACACTTTTTATGAGTTAAAGGAGATGAGAGCACATATTTTTAACAAAGCAATGATAAACAGTACACTGACTTTATGCTTGCTAGTGAAGAGTACCAAATATAATACTGATGGCCTATGTGTGCGAACCTCTGGTCCTTTATTGTTTTTACTGAACTGCAACTATTTTGCAGAACCAAAGAACCAAAATAAAAAGACCAAAAGATCTGCTTTAGGTTACTGAGGTGAAGGATGAAGGTTAGGTTTAAGTGTGTGTGTGTTTGTGTGTGTGTGATAGAGAGAGAGAGAGAGAGAGAGTATAGTGTGTGTGTGTGTGTGTGTGTGTGTGTGTGTGTGTGTGTGTGTGTGTGTGTGTGTGTGTGTGTGTGTGTG
>JAUZST010002734.1:0-17761 GCA_034779995.1 Parotocinclus haroldoi
TGGGCGGATGGCTGAATGCGCGCGCGCTCGCGCGCGCGTGCGTGCGTGTATGTGTGTGTGTGTGTGTGTACAGGTGCACCGTTTACAGTATACCTGTATATGTACCTTTATTCTTAGCCTTAAGACCTTGGATGTTAAAGCAAACAGACATTAATTAGAAGGACATTAAACGGTGCCAACAGATATAGCGATGTGCCTTGAATTTTAAGATGGAGCTCACCGTGATCTCATTATGTTCCTCTTCTCTTGCTCATGCAGCCCTTATTTGTGTCCATCAGTTCCATCAGTCCATCACTTTCTCCATCGTATCAATTTCTATGTACCCGTCTTCCCAATCACCCGTCTCTTGTGTAAATGCCTCAGGTAAAAACGAAATCCATATTCTAATCTTCATTTCATTGCATAAATTATAACAAATCCCTCAACCAAACTGCCTCATCTATGTGCTGCTTGCTTTAATGTGGTCTTTTTGTTTGTGGTCTTCTGCTCGAGTCAGATTTGGATCGGTTCCTTCACATTCTCGTCTCTTATCTCTTTGCAGGACGTGTCCAGAGGGTCCCCTAGTTTTTGGTTGTGTCTAACTGGAGTCAAACTTGGTCCTGTCCAGCAGTAAAATGTGGCTGTGTGCCACTGTTGTTCTGGGCAGCGAAGTGCTTGGCATCGTGGCGTCAACTCTACAGGAACAGCGCTGGACAAGTGCGGTCCACCACCCCTGGAACCTCTCTCCTCATGCATCTACACAGTCCCTCCAGGGATTCCTGCATATTGTTGTATAAATAATTAATAACTGGAAAGTTGTAACAGAGATTGATCCAAGCGCCCTAGCTCTAGCAGTAGCACACACTTGATGATGCCCACAGTCTGTTACTCCAGCTCTAACCATGGGCTCCCGTCGTCTCACGTGGCATCTTGCTTAATGTGTCTTCCTTAGCTGTCTAACTTTTTTCCCATCCAGACTGTGGATGGAAGTCTGCCTTTGTCTGCGCTCATGTATAATCAGACTGAGTGAGCCACCTTTAGACCTCCTCTTCCTGCCTCGTCCTGCATAGCAGTATGGTGAAGCGCTTTCCTGCCCACAGCATGGTGAAGGGTAAAACACAACTGAAGTTTTCCTTAGTCTGTGTGCTGTTTTTAATAGCGTGGGCAGCTCTGTGCAATTTAGGTCTGTGTGTGTAAGTGTGTGTGTGTGATTCTAACAGCATGCTATGGCCCAGGAAAGGCTCTGAGCCTTGGCGCTCCCACAGTGAGCCGTCCTACCCCGAGCACTTAACTTAATTAAATGCACCACGTGGAGCTGCAGAGCCAGAGAGAGCCAGTGGTGTCCCGGCTAACTTTTCAGTATCTCCGAGGTCCATTTAGCCATTGCACAGCAGACATAATTAAAGTGTGTGCGTGTGTGTGTGCGTGCGTGTGTGCGTTGGCATGTATTTAGCTCTCTGTGGGAATCAAATATGCTCATAATGATAGAAATACATAAAGATTTCCACATTGTGGGGACTTTTGATTGGTCCCCGTGGAGAAAAGTGCTTTTTTTATATAAATATGCAGATTTATTTGAAACTAAAACAACCAAATGTTTTGGTTGAAACTGAGGTTAACATTAGCGATAGGTGTAGAAATTGCATTGTGTAGCTCCAGTAGTAGGCAAGTCGATGAAAAAAACCCCACAAGTGTGTGTACGGAGGTGATGGCAACGGAGGCCAACATTTGCTTTGCATTGCCCGCTGAATATCTACAGTAATCTGGCACTGCAGTGTCTGGTCTACAAAAACAAGCCCTCCATCCAGTCCTCTGATTTCTCAAAGGACTATTTTCTTGTACTTAGTTTGGGAAACTCCTATTTTTTTTTGTAGGGTGATGAATATGTAGCATCTAGCTTGTACTGATTCATTAACTAAGTACTTATACACCCTGTAAAAGAGAACCATAGAAGGAGCTGTACTTTTTTGTTGTATTTTTTTTTCCTCATTTCTCAGCTCTGGCGCTTTGTCAGAGTACGCATGTGAACGTGCAGCCCTGGTGTGGAGAGCGGATGGGACTAACCTGATCTTTTCTTCCTCTCGTATGGGCATTCCCTGTAGCACACACCTGTTTTATGTCTAGTGTTACAGGCAAAGACTGCTTTACTCAGTTTGACTGAATATACACTTAATCAATGAGTTTATTACTAAAACAACACATGAACTCTAAAAAAAAAATACTTGCAGAGGAATGGAGAAACTACTTTATGACGTTATGGAATGTTAAATCATTTACGTTTTTCTTGTTACTTATCTGCTTTAAGACAAGTATAGTACACTTCAGAAGTGTAAAGCTGGAGTTAAACTGCTATTTTAATTCTATTGACCGTTCTCCCCTTTGTATAGGGAGATATGGCAGGTTAAGCTTTCTTTCTATTTGTTTTGTAACCTGCATCGACACTGATAACGTAGCTATAGGGCTGATGCACACATCTGAAAGGCAGCAGAGTGGAGTCTGTATGTTTGGCCTATACACCGTTCAGTCATTCCTTATCGTTTTGGGGATATATCCAGTGCTTAATTTGGAAAACACGAGGTAGAGGAACAGAGCCTGTAGTGATCCGGCTAGTGGCCAGGTAGTGAACGGTCTCGGAATGTATAGATACACCAGTGCTCCATCTAATACAGCCTTCAAAAAGAATAGTTATATCAATGAAAGAGACATACGCACTTGCCTTATCTGTTTTTTGCCTTTTCCAAAACGTGGGATTTGCTAATTAAACTAGAACTGGAGTTACCATCATGGTACCAAAAGGAGGTGAAACACAAATAAGTGTCATTTCATTCTAATAATTGTATCAGTATTCCTTTTTTTCATACATAAAAACGTAGAGGTGCTGACTCCTCGTAAATAAGTGCCGGAACGCATGCGCTCCAAATAGCAGAGGTACCGGATCCTGTTCTGGCAGGATCCGGCACAAATTAAGCACTCGATACATCCATTAGAAAAATTACCATTAGTTTGTAGCTGGACTAGTTTAATGTTGGGCTCTGATTACTACTGAAAAGTAGTGAATATGACTGGAAGCCTTCTCAGTGCGTCAACCAGTTATGACAGTTTGCACAAGAGCCTGGATGAAGGTCTAATTTATTCTAGAGCATGTATAAATACACTGTATATTGTTATAAAAGATTTGTAACAAAGATTGATTGCTGTTCTACAGAGGTTTCACATCAAGAGACAGTTTGACGGTTGCTTCATGCAACCCACTGCTCTTAATTCCAATATTTTATTGTACTATTTTCACACCGAGTTAATGCTTACATAAGAATCAATGAGAAATAACGTTCCATTTCCTTGAACTTATTTTGTCATTCTAACCAAAGATTGGCAGAAATGCAAAGACAGCCCATGTTTTTAGTGTTTTATTATTCACCTTTTCATCTAAACGGTGGTCGAGAATGTAGCAGTGATGGCGCACGAGTATGCTATGCAACAAAACGCACTCTTCTGAACAACCAGCAAAGAGCCAGACTGGGACAAACCAATCTGTGTGAGTGATGTGTATCTACGTGTATGCACGCGTGCGTGCCTAACCCCCTCACCCCCCACCTACCTGGCTTTCCTTTTCAATGAGGATGAAAGAGATTTCTTGCTGAATGGTTGAATGTGTACATATTAATTTCTGTGTGAATAACAGCCTTTGAATGCCAGCTGTAGGCAGAGTGAGATGGATTTTCTGAAGCTGAGAAATCGTTTCAGTGGTTTTCCTGTGTGGAACATATTTGTAAATGCTTGGGGCTGAGGGAACTTGTATTTTTGCAATAAAGTTATTACCAGTGCACTCCAGTAGGGGTGCTGCACAACAGCCTGCTCTTCTTTTGTGTTGTCCATTAATATCTATTTAGCCTTTCCTTTCTTATAGCCAATGCGTTACGACCCCCTGGTGCACAACAGTGTTAGTTTGGTGGTGGTGTGTGATATTTTTGGGTTTTAATTTACCCACGTTTTCTTATGTCACTTCACTGCTGCGTTCACTTCATTGGGTCCCTGTAGCTGCCTGCTACGGATTTAAAACCCTGATTCTTAACTACAAAGACAAAAACAGAGCAGCACAGTCTTACCTAAAGGCTCGAAGCCTTGAAACCTGCTTGGTACCTCATACCGTTTGAGACACAAGCTTGGCTTGACTGGACCCACCCCCAAGATCAAAGGAAGACAAACATCAAGACTTCTATCTACTGGCATCCAGGATTTCTGATGGACTGTGTCTCTTGCTGTCTTCAATTGACAATTTTCATTGTCTCCTTGAAGCATTCAAATAAAGACTGAACCTACATATTAAGTTACAAATACTCTGTGGAATTTACATTGAATCTTAACAGGATTTCAGTTGGATGTTGTTCTTGGGATAATGCTTATTTGTGCTGACATGAGGTAATGGTTACTTAAAAGAATACCAAGAACTTCTGTAAGTGACTCTGGAAAAGTGTTCTTCTAAATACTGTTAATGTAAATGAACAGATGTCCACATTAAATCCTGGACTTGAACTAAATTGAACCAGAACAGCAATCACATCCTTAGGTAAACGGCATACATGTGACATAAACGACACTTGTTGCACCAGGTAACCACATGGATTCACACTCCACTTCTTACACACTCTTGATGGTGGGCAGGTTTTAGCCTGGTTAGCGCTAATTGGTCTGCGGTTGTCAGCCCCATTCTCAGTAGGGTTCCTGCCTGTAACCAGACTTCAATCTTTTTGTGCCACAGAAGCACTTCTGTTAGTTCGGACCAGATACAGTACCCTTCATTGTTCTCATGCTTCATTGCGCCTTGGGTGACCTAGTGTCACTGTTTGTGGTTTGTTCTTCCTCAGATCACTGTCACAAGTTACTTAATATCATAGATGCTGTTGTTTCAATGATGCTCCAGCCCATCTATACAGAATTATTTGACATTTGTTGAAGTTGCTCAGATCTTTAAGGCTGTTCATAAGTTGCATGTACAACACATTGACTACCATATTGACTGTTTGCTTACTATATGTTACTTAATTCGAAACCTGATATACAATAAAGTGGGACCAGGGTAAAGCACAAACTTATGCAAGCAAGAACCAAGAGCCTCACAGATAATGTTCATCAAACTCATAATGGAGAAATACTTTATCTAAGTGAATGTACTGTGAGTGTTAATGGACTGGTTTGAGCATATATTGCTGATATCCAGATTTTGTGCTTGCATCGGATTTCATAGTATTGTGTGAACAACACAAAACCTCCAGCAGCACTTTGGGTAGATGTTGTAGCAGTGATTTTAGTTCAGTCATCAACTCTAGCATAACTCTACATGGACCATATTCCTATCCTGATCAATCTGTTTATCATACAGCAGCTGACAAGTGAATATTTTCTCTAGTACTTCTCAAATATGTTGTGTAAATGGAGGTACCCGGTCGGTTCCTCATAAGATGTTTCAGGCCAAGTTAGCACAGTGTTTCAGACAAACTGGTCCATGGAAAGCTTTGACTTAAAAAAAAAAGCCTGTGGTTCTAACATTTATATTTATTTGTTTATGTCTGTGTTATATTTATGTATGTATTTATCATTTCATAAGAAGCCATTTCAGAATACGGTAAATTAAATGATTTTTTTCTGTTTAACTGGCCAACAAAAGTCAAGAACAAAATACAGACTACTAGCTAACGAACCACACTGCTCAGAATAATTATGGGATATTTTATTATGGGATATTTCATTCTGAACTATCCAATAATTTTTGTGAGCAGTACACTGTAAACTGGGAATCGTTCGACCTACTTAAAGAAAATACTTCAATTGGTAACACGCAAATAAATGAAATAGTTTCAAATTAAGTAAAGAAGTCAGAATAAACTTAACTATGTCCTTTTTTGTAAATCAACAGTCCACATAAATGTAACTTAGATTTTACTCAGGTCAACTCAATGTTTGATATTATTTCAGCTCAATAATGGCTTTTATTTTAAAGTAAAATTCTGCCCGTTAGCTACCTAAAGTATGGTTTCAGGAAGAGTATCTTTTGTAATATTCTTAATGTGTTAATTTAGTTTGTTATATGTAATAAAAAATAATGTCCAAACAATAAAAAAAAATAAGTTGGCTAAAAACAAAAAAACGCTTTATTCTGATTATCTTATATTCTTTATTATACCGCCATTCTTTATTTGAAGCAACCAAAAACATACCACTAAAGAACCAAATATGCACAGCGTTTAATAGAACAAGGCTTTAGCACCTGTTAAAATACAACAAAGTACTGTGCAAATATGCAAAACAGTTCATTTCACTGTTTATATCTATGAAACATTTGTTACATTGTAAAATTGTTGAAAACTGCAAATCAAACTGATTTCAAAAATACTATGTAGCTAAAGGAACCTAATCACGGATGGATCATCATCATCATCAGTGCAGTTCTGATTTGTATGGGGAAGGGGAGGAAAGAACGTGGTTGTATATCTGAGAGTAACATGGAGCAGGACTAAATAAGCTACTGCATTTCAGGTCACTTGTAATATGCAGACTTGACGACTGTGAGCATAAAAGGTTCTGTAATACTTAACAATGAGCCAAAACACAAGCTTAGAGAAACAGCTCCACCTTGTGGCTGATTTAACTTGTTGCCTCGTTACTAGTCTCTGGGTATGTAGATCAGTGATAACTGTGACTCACTGCCAGCTGGAAATTACTCAAATATATTGTCTTGTGCTTATGGTGCTTCGCACACTGTATAAAACATGCAAATGTGCATGCTTAAATTATGTATGATATTATGTGCAAAAATATTTCCATACCCTCATCTATTTGAATGCTTTGCAGGCATAAGCATGAGTTCGTAGCAAGATGAGCAGTGGTAGCTGTTGCAACGCAATGGGCTGATCTTCCCTGATAAATCAGCTTCCATCAATCACAGGTAATAAAATCTGGCTGGACCCAGTGCTGGGACTTGAACCTGTGGCCTCATGATGATGGGCTACTAGACCTCTGCACTACCGAAGCACCTGATTTTTTTAATTTTTTATGTTTACACCCCACTTTTTCCGGTAAACATAAGGTAAAAGAGTGCCCTGAATGGATCCAGCACATTATAGAACCAGGGATGATCCCCTGACCAGTTTCTCCTTCCTCAATCACATCCAATTGTGTCTGCAGTTCATGCACAACCCAGGCAGAAGGTTCTGAAGCACCCAGCAATAGTAATAATAAGAAGAAGAAGACTTTAGAAATAAGTAAGTGGATGGGCATCTGTGTGCATCTAAACTCTAGCAAAGCCTACTTTATAAGCGCAAACAAAATTAAAGCAGATTGTAAGCCTCAATTAACTTCAAAGGACAGTCATTAATAGGGTTGATATTTTGGAAAAATGGATATTTTGGAGGCATGCCTCTATGATTAACTTTTTTTCTACAAAACTAAACAATTCAAAACTCTTCGTCCAAGAGTGGTGACTCCATATTTTGGTAGTTTTCATATTTATGGTTATAAGTGGCCAAAACACATAGCTATGTGCTATTGTTACTTTGATCTGAGTGGAGCACAGCAAGATTTTACAATGTTTTTTTAATTTGTTGATAAGAGGCGTTTTTGCATGCAGAGTTTAGAGTTTCAACTAAAGCTGTGAAGTCTGCAGCTACTTACTGAGTGAAGCAATGACATACTCTTGGCTCTCTTGAATGCACAGAAAATAAGCATTTTATACGATATAGTACAATATGAAACAGCACTATGTGGTAGAATATAGTGAGTGCAGTATTAGAGAAGTAAGTCCAGCCACATTCTGTTCATGACACCTTCACCATCTGCAGTAAGAACTTCTGTTGATCTTCACAGTAGACGACAGAAGGGAGAAAAATCAATCTCAATTTTAAAAAAGGCATGTTTTCAAATAGCTTGTTGTTGAGACCAGTAATTGCTTAGTTCTTAGAACCACAAAATCGAAATACACTGCTTACAAAAATTAGGGGATATTTTATTGGGGATATTACCTTTTGAAACATTCCCCTTTTTTTGCAATATAGATTCCTTCCTTTGAAAAAAAAACATTTCAAACATGACAGCAGCTTTTTTTAATGATAGTGGGGGTTTGTTGTGGACGGAAAATAAAAGAACGCTGGCAGTTTTGGATTTCTTTCAGAGATATTAAGCTTAATTTAGTTTGGATATTACTGCTGAGCAGACTAAAAGCTTCACCTCGATTAAAATGAATAGTAATCAAGCCAATCAATTATGACTGTCAGTTCATTTCCTGACATTAGACTTTATTGTTACCCTATTGTTAACTTTTCTATGTTTTGTGAATGGCGCATCCTGTCTGTGATTCAGTCAGCAGGGAAGCCATTTTTCTGACTTCATTCCACCGCATTCTCTCTCTTCCTTCATGGGCCACCCCCTCATGTTCAGCCAGCCATATGAGTCTGTTGCACGTGTGCTTTTCCTAATTTATTTATTTCTTCCTACATCACGTGCGTGTTTGTTTTGAGAAATGGTACCATGGGTAATGACCAAGGCAGGCTAAATATAGTGCTAGATAAAAAGACACAGATTGAAGATATCTTATGAACCACTCCGCCTCCCCAGCACACATGCACATCAATGAGCTCTGTCTGTAGAGTTGCTGGTGACTCACTGTAGATATTTTGCCATGACAAAGCATGTGACAGGTAGGAAAACAGATCGCTGTCTCTCAGTTCAAACTGAAAACATATTTGAAAGTTAATCCTGAAAAATCCTAATACGGATTACATTTGAAACATTTATTTTTGATTCTTTGGCTCTAAGACTCAATGACTACATTTAAACATTTGACATTATTAGTTCCACTGATCTATTCGACCAGTTACTCAGTTATTGCACAGAGAGAGCAATGGATCAAACAAAGCTTGTAGGTCATGAATCAAGGACGTGACAGGCTAAAATCTTAATTAAAAATTCAGTTTCCAGAAAATGACAGGGCTTTTTATGAAAACTCATTAATTTTTTGGGATCAGCACTGCCTTCAGTGAGTAAATGGTGATTAGTACAGCGACTATTGCAACATAGCACATTACCATTTAATTATCACATTGCTTTTAGGGTATTGCACCAAAGGTGAAAACAAGGGCAAATTTGACAGAAATATGTGAGACTCTTTAAAAGCGGGAAAGCAATTAGGTTGCCTAGCAACATATTTTACTGGGTTGTCACATTATTTCAAAACCATGTGCCATATCATATTTTTCTTTTTACAGTCCGGTTGAATTTATTACAGTTAGGGAAATCAAAACTAAAAGTAACATTCCCTGATCCCACACTTTATTTTTGCTTGCTCAGCTCAGGGTGACAGGGAAATCTGACACTTATCCTGCAGAGAAAGGGTCTATTCGAAACCAGTCCATCACAGAGCTGGCAGGCGTCTCTGTTCAGCTTCAGGGGTGATCACCAGACTAGCCATCACTCGATCACACACAGTCAATTGCGCCTGCATGTGCGTCTGACCCAGCAAGAACATACCAATGGCACTGGGACTTGAGTCGCCATGATGTACTGCTCCAGCAGTACTGCTGTGTCTGATCAGTGCACCATAAACTAATATGCCACCAACAAACAATCCAAACAATACCTGCTCTGTGCTGGGCCTCTGTGGGACCTGTTTATTGAAACATATGATCTATTAGGGCTAAGAAAGCATGCTGAGGAACAGATATGCATGTTTAAATAAAAACATATTATAAGGATAAAAACTACAATGTTGTAGACAATGAGGTGAAAATCTCAATTAAACAAGATGATCTTGGGGATCAGCTGGGTTTAATGTGACTGAATAAAAAGTAAAAATCAGACCAAACACCAAGTACTGAGAAGCAAAACTGATAAGTTTTAGTATTTCCCAAGAATTATTTCAGAAAATGATGTATAACATAAGAACGTAGAGTGAAGATGCCCAGATTCTTTAGAAGTGCTTCTTTCCAGCTGTGGCATTTAAGTCTAAGCAAAAGTTTCTTCTCGCATGACATCAATAAACCATAAGCAGATCCTCAAGCCCAGTGATGTGCATGAGAAGAAACCAATTCTGCAAATCAGAGGGAGAATCTAAGGCCATGGACACTAAAGAACCCAATTATTCCCGTGATGTGCAGTGGAACAGACGGATGATTTAGAGATGAGGCTGTGTGCTCAAGGGCAGTCGAGTCCTGGGGGCTTCATAAGGAAAAGAAACTGTCAGCAAGGGCATGCTTCAAAACATTATGTGCAAGATAGCCTCGTGTTCAAATCAGAGGGTCTGTGCATGTTACGCCATAAGAAAGCTTTGCGGAACGAGAGAACAGCCATTCTAAGAACAGTTCACGTTCCTACGATTTCTTCCACAAGCAGTCAATTAAAATAATTTTCACTTGTTTAGGGAGAATACAAACAAAGCAGAACCTGTAGGGTATTAGAAGACTTTCAAGAAGGCCTAATGATTTCTGGGAGCTACATGAGTGTCTGACTTTGACTTCATCTTTATTTAGCCTGATTTTAATTGTAATAATCAGTCATTTGCATGGCGCTGTGTTAAACTTCTGACTGCTTTCCATTCCAACTCGGGTAGGAGTTTTTTATCACCTAATCTAATGCATCATATACAGGGTGAGTTTAAAAAAAACACAGGGCGCTATTTTCTTTCAGAAACAAAGGGGAAAATGACATATCTGAATATCCCAGCAAATAATAGTTATCATTTAGGCTATGTCTAGAACATGGCTGTCATATTACAAGCCAAAATATTGGCTCAAGAGCAGGTTTATCCAATGGGAAGGTGGTCATGTAACATATCAAAGAAGACCAGAAATCGATTGCCATAATCAGTTTGCAATATCTCTTGTGATTCAAAAGTTATAAACACATGAATTCAGCCTGTAATTCACATGAATGTCCTGTAACTTTTGACTCACCTTGTGTCCTGTAACGTATGTACACAAAGAGTGTAAAAATACCTGAGTATGAATACATATGTACCATAAGTAATTTCATTCATTTTCCTGGTCAGGGTCGCAGTACAGATAGAGCAAGAATTGCGCTTCCAATGCATCAGACCTTCATGAGGACAAAGACATTATGGGGAAAAAAAAGCAAGCTCAGAGACAAAAACTAATGCGAATTAACCCAAAGTGCTTTATTTGCACAGTTCACTAATCCCATCTAGACACTGCATTTTATTGGTAAGGCTATTTCTCTTTATTACAATTGATTGTCTACTCTTGGGCAAACCAGTTACTCCGCTTTCAACCTGCACACTATACCAATATTTACCTATATTTGAACAATTTAACTGTTAAAAAGCAAAATTGCATGGATTCCGTAAATTAAATGGCTCTTTTCCTGCGATTGAACAAGTAAATGTAAGGAAGGTGTCCGAAATTGTTTACAGTTCCGTTCATTACAGGCTAGCAGTGCTGTTTAAAATGGTATGTGGAATGTAAGGATTAGTGATTAGCGAGCTGGACACAACCTACTCTCATTCCATCCAAACTTAATCCAATTCTGACACCAAACAGTTGCTTTTAAACGGGCCATTTCTGATGGGCCTTCTGAAACAAATAAGAGAATGTGTCACATACTTAAATAAGTGATGTTGCTAATACTGAGAGACAGACGCATTGGAAGACTAGCTTTAAGGAAAGATCAAATTAAAACGCTAGTGACAGAGCTGCCTTAAGCCGGTTTGGGAGAGCTGTATTATAACCACATTGCTGTAAATCTGCTTCCATATGTCTTTCTTTTGGAAAACAAAACAGGGAAAAACTTAAGAACCTAGGATCCATACTTTATACAATACAATTCAAAAGATCTAAGTTCATTTACCTACCCTCATGTTGCTTTTGTGAACCAAGACAACAGAGACATGACCTCACCTTATGGTACTATCTGCTACACATAAAGCAAATTGCCTGCAGTATGTAGGTCATGGATTCATGTTCTTTATCCCTTTGGATAAATTCAGTTAGCTGTGCTGAATAGGCCTATTAACCACAGTTCATACCACAGAGTCATAAGACTACTTCACTCATAAAAGGAAAATTCATTACACCTCGTATCATCCTTAAACAAGTTCAGTTTCATTCATATTTTGTTCCCATTTTGGCATGTAAATCTTTTTCAAATGTAAACATTAATGATTTCCTTAAATGATGATTATCAGACACATTGGTATCATTAATCATTTTCAGATGTCAAAGTAAACATATTGGACAGTCATATATGGCTACAGAATTGTTCAAATTGTTGGTCGGTCTTCATTAAACATTTTAGCTTTGTCAGAATCCTGATCTCGTGTATTTATAACATAACAGTCTTCATATACTTGTCATGTGTATCATCAGTGCTCCACTGGCTGCTGTTCAGAATTGAGATGTAATCCATCAGAAACAATTTCCACTGTAGTTGCTAATCACTACATATTGGAATACGGAACAATCTTTGCCTAAATTAGAAACAATATTTTTCATATATATGTTAAACACACTAATTAATCATTCAAACACTTAAAGGGTACATCAAATTGCATTAAATCATATTACATTTCATGAGTGAGTAATCATGATGTCATAAACGTAATACATCATAAATGATCATGACTATGTATTAACTCATGTAGTATTCAACGTGAATGTGAACATGAATGTTAAGCATTACTAGAGCATTACTTCTTCATGAGTTCATGATGCTTGTGTACCTCAAAGTACATCCGAGTCCGACCTCGGTCTTGAGACCATAAATCAGTGGTCTCTGTCACAAGCTCATTTCGACTCGATCTGGTCTTAGTCTCAGGGTATGGTGGACTCTGTAACTTTTGTGGAGACCAGCCGAGTCTAATGCTTCTGTCTGAGATGTTCATTAATTATAACCTCAACTTTGTGCTGCTGTTCCTGAATACTAACAATCCAGAATAATAGAGTCAGTATTATTACAATGCAATACAGAATAAATCAGTCCTTTCTTTACATGCATAAATAAAATCTGTACGCAAATTAGCTAACAGGGAACACCAGTTACTACTCTTCTTGTTATCCAAAATCTGGAATTCTCTTCAGGTACCTGATGCATTGTGAATTTCTATACAGTAATGCAGTAAATAAGAAACATTTATCTGAATGTACATTCAAAAACAATTAATGGTAATATATAAATGATAATGCATGTAAATTGAATTTACAAATATTACAAACTAAGTTTTATTCTTTTTTTTCTACCGTTTATGCTAAAATGGATTGGTATGATAAAGGATTTTTATTATTATTTTTTTTATTTTAATTTTTTTTTTCTACTACTAATTTCAATTTTATTAATAATTTGTTATTTGTTTTAAATTCATTTTCCTATTATTTAATATACATTTAGTATTTGTCTAATTAACATCTAGGCCGCCCATGGAGGACGGGTCCCTGTTGAGTCTTGGTTCCTCCCAAGGTTTCTTCCTACCATTTTGGGGGATTTTTCCTTGCCACTGTTACCCTGGGCTTGCTCAACTTGGGATTGGCCTTTTAGATAATTGTATTACTGTAAAGCTGCTTTGAGACGATGCTACATTGTAAAAAGCGCTATATAAATAAAATTGAATTGAATTGAATCTGGTCTCAGTCTCGATATGGTCTCAGCCACCCTTGGTCTTGGTTTTGGTTTTGGCCATGACTTGGACTGGGCTCTAACTTCCTTGATCACAACAATATCTCGTTGTTGTAAATTCTAGCAAGTTGTAATGCAAAATGAAAATTGGCCTCAATGATTGGTGTCTAAAAAGGACTGAAATGTGATTGGTACGCTATAGCACCAAAGAAAGACTGAGAGTTTGGAGCCCAAAGGACCAGGGGTGCAAGGCCCTAGTATTTAACACTTGGTTGCAGGTGGTACAGAATACTAAGTAACTCTGATTCTATGGTAACGTAGATATGGATAATTTTATTTAGACCAGATCATGCTGCCGACATGAAAGTAAACTTTATCAGTATTAGCTGTTGAAACCCAAGAAATGTTCTTATGGAAATGAAGGGTGCAGTTGGATAACAGAGTTCGACATGCTAGCTTATCCTTCTGCGATCAACAGAATGGAAAACATTGTTCTCTTATAGAGTGAGACATCAATGCATTCCTGTTGCATGTTTATTGATTCTCTTCATGGAAAGTACGAGCGAGATAAATCAACCTCTTTGTCATCAGTACAGCGCTGATCGGTGCCTGCATTGACATTGTGTGCCAGATCTGTTATCAGGGAAAAGCAGAGATGGCTGGCAATTTCCCCCTCTGTGGTATATTGCACGCATATATTACAGGAATAGCAGCAAATATAAGCTTTGAAAGTAAAGCTAAATATTTTCTATAAAAAAAACCTGAACAGTTTTAATGAACAGTTTTAATTAAGACGAAACACATTCTTACAACATACAACAGTAAAAGGATAATTACAATGAACTTCTGAAACAATTCAGATTCATCACTGGACTATGAAGAACAAAATATTTTCTTTCTTATGTTTGTTTTTTAACCTTTCACCTTTGCTTTTACTTGGACAGGGCACAGATGTAAGCATGCCTTGGATGGGACCTCTGCATGGCCGTCAGGGTTCATTGGTGCAGCACTTGGAGAAGAGCTGCTAAGACACTGCCATTCATTCCTTAGTGTCATTCCTGACCTTCCTGAAAGGCAGCATGAGGATTAGAACCCGGATTAAAGCAGAGGTAGGCTAAAGAATTGCCACTACATCAACTGAGTGCTTGCTTTTTCTTTATATAAAGTATAAAGGTGTGCAACTTTGAATGACCATCCGATCAAAGTCTGGAAGTCTGGGGTCTTAATAATTCATAATAGGAAATAAAAATCTGTGTTTGTAACAAGCTGTAAATGGCATCAGCAGAAGTGAGGTAGAAATCTAGAAAAGTACATATATGAATATGAATACCAATTACTTTACAATCTTCGAAACAGCTGAGTCTCTATCTTTAAACGCTGCTTGAAAACCCACCTATTCCACACTTACCTCAACTAACATCCCAGTCTTTTTCTCTCTATCGCTCTAACACACACACACACACACACACACACACACAACCTTTTCAGTTTCAGAAGTGTATTCTTGTTTAGATTCCTGATTATTAGGAATGGATTATGTTACTGATGTCTTAAAGCACTTTCGTAAGTCACTCTGGATAAGGGCGTCTGCTAAATACTGTAAATGCAAATGTACATTGTCAATTGTACATGTCATTTAGCAGGCACCCTTATCCAGAGCGACTTAAAATTAATACGGCCTTACAGTCCAAACAATTGGGGGTTAAGGGTCTTGCTCTGGGATCCAACTGTTGCAGAGGTGAGATTTGAACTCTGGACCTTCTGGTCCATAGCCTTAAGATGTTATCCATTTGAGATGGACAACACTGGGTGTATGTGACAGACTTATTATTATACAGCACTCTCACTAATTGTATATTCTCTCAAACCTATAACTATAGAAACTGGTTCAAATTCAGCCGTTAATCTTCTGTGTTGTTTCTAATACTGTTTATCAATGTTTTTTTCCCATAAAACAAAATGATCAGTCATTTCAAGCTCTCTTTAATCATTTATGCTTTCAGTTGTATCTCTGATGCAATTATGTATAATTTTCTTATGAAAAGACACTTTCTACCTACATTACAGTAGGATAAAAAGACTATGTGGATATAGCAATGTCCGGTCCATAATGTCCAGAACATAATGCAGTCATTAAGTAATAATACAACGCATGCCTGTGATACTTTTTAAATCTGCATTTAACTTACTGGGCATGGCAACTGTGTAGTTAAAGCTGTCACCTCACTGGGTCGTGGTCCATGTGCTGCCTGTGGGAAGTTTGAATGTTCTCCACTTGTCCGTGGTTATTTTCTTTCAGGTAAACCCATTTAGTACAACATTCCAAAAACATGTTAGGTCAGCAGGCTTCTATAAAGTAGGGACTGAATGCATTAACTGGCTTTTGGTATCTTACTGATCATTAGTTTATTGGATGTCCCCGCAAAACACATGTGCTAATCAAGCCCCAATCAATGTTTCACCAACTACATCAATTCCTACACCTTTTTCTGCAGTGTCCCAGTTTTTCAAGCATCCCACCACACGCCGACACAAGCAAATAAACCTCACTGTAATTTATCGAATCATTGACGTGTGTGGCACAACTCATTCTAGAGCCACTAGTGCTTGATGTTATGCATACAAAACAGGCTTAATTTACTCTTCAAGAGGGGTGTTTGTAAACTTCTGGCCATGTAGCTCATGCAGTGTGTCAACTAACTCATCTTTCCTTTACCTCTGCTTCATTTAACACCATACAGGTTGATATATAACTAAATACTTTCATAATATTTGAAATATGCCAAATGTCTGTATGTTGCTTCATCTCGACTACAATAATGATTATAGGTGATTTTACTATAAATGTTGTTCTCACTGAAATTTCTCATTTTAAATCATGTTACAGGATTTGTGATCTTATGGATAGAAATCAGGCATGAATAAATAGAAAGGTAAAAGGTGAATGCTTTAATGTAAGAATAAAAAATCAGGCAGCTTGAGTACCGATTTCCTGTTCATAATTAAACAGCATAATGGAAAATTGTATTCGTTTGATGCTAATTACATATTTGTTATTGATAATTGCAGATTTAAATTACATGGTCTAGTAGAAGTAAAACAGGCTGTCAAAGAGCTGAGTCAAAGATTTGGTGCTGTGCTTAACACTGTCATTTGTAATGAGGCTTTAATAAATGGTTGTGCTTTGATTCACCACAGTGACAGCATTTTCTGAATGTGCTGCCGTGAGTCATCACTGGAGTCTCAGTACCAGAGAAATGCTGCCTTCATTGCTTACATATTTAGTATCAGTTTTGTGTCAATCACCAAAAAAGAAGGGTGTGAATAAAACCAAGATGCATATCTATTTAATAAAACTGTGATGCCTAAATGCAAACCTTTTCTTATTTAGGGATGTCACCTGTTTGTATATTAAGAACATCTTCCATCTAAATTCTTGGCACAAGCCGTCATCGCATTATCGTAAGAGATATTGCTAATCTGGATATTGCAACTTTGTTAATATGCTACATGACCACCTTCCCATTACAAAAACTTGCCCTTGGTCCACTTTATGGCGTAAGGTATTGCCAGTATTAAAGTCGTTTCGTTATGAAATTCTGGGCTTATTTGATTTATTTTGTTTTTTTATTTATTTATTGTTAAAACTGCTATATAAAAGCAATAGATCACCTTGGTTGTGTGCAAAACCACGTGACCCTGACCACGATAAGTGGCAGTAAAGCATTGTGCTTCATTGCTGAAACAAAATAAAATAGCATTGAACGCCTTGAATTTGACAAATCTATCGAAGCAACTTTGCTTCGAATAAATCATATAAACAGGTTATGGTCATGTGAAAACCACCCACTACCACTGCTACTAAATCAGATTGCGCTTTTTGGCTGATTTTTCGTACCAAATCAGATGTTGAATGTGCACTGGGCCACAATTCCTGTAGCATTTTGTTAGCTTTTTATCAATATTATGTCCTCTATCACATCAAATCTACCGTTATACGTAATACAGACTGTACTTTCTTCTCAATAATGCATACTGTGGTACTGTGGTAGCCTAGCGGTTAAGGTCCTGGACTCTGGACCAGAAGGTTCAGAGTTCAAATCCCACCTCTGCCAAGCTGCCACAGTTGGGTCCTTGAGCAAGACCCTTAACCCACCATTGCTTGGATTGT
>JAUZST010002735.1:0-17761 GCA_034779995.1 Parotocinclus haroldoi
TTTTACAATAGACATTGTCACAAAGCAGCTTTACATTGATGTATAAACAAGTGTCACAAATTGAATTCTATTTGTCCCTAATCAGCAAGCCAATGGTGACAGAGGCAAAGAAAAACTCCCTTAGATTAAGAGGAAGAAACCTTGAGAGGAACCAGACTCAGAAGGGAAACCCATCCTCATGTGGGTAATAAACATTATTAACATTCCACATAAAACATTTAAGTGTATTAAAATTATGAAGAGATGGGAGCGGGAGAATATCACCGCTCCCTCACTAATACTGGGTTGTACAGAAAGAGACTCTTTAGTGCAATTTGGAGCACAACTTAAATCTAACATCTAACTCCTCATCAGTGTGCATCAGCACTGATCTGTCTAATTAACAAACACACAGATTAAAGTTGGAACAGAACTGAATTGTGAATGAATGTAGGTGAAAGCAGCGCGTTTTTAAATGTGGCTGTGTTTGAGGCACTGTCATGCGAAGCGCAAGTGTGACTATCTGCTGTATGATCGGCACAGAACTGCTTAAATGAGACCGATTACAGGTTTAATTCAGTTGCATATCTACTTGGGAACTTGGGTGACACAGTGGCAATTCGTTAACACCCCCCTCCCTCGAAGGTGCTTTCCAGACGGCTATGGAATCACACAGGCACAACCGGGAGAATCATCCCCAGTGCTACAAAATTAAGGAAAGTCATTTTGAAATATCCCCTAATTTTTGTGAGCAGTGTATATACTTGGTAATGTATATATTAAGGAAAATGGTCTGAAATGACTGTGAAATCTGTGAGTTAGCAGTATAACAGTGGATCTGAAGTTTGAAATTAGAGTCTGGTGTTTTCACATCTATCAGAATCTATCAGAGTCTAACACATACTTGTATAAGTGTATCATGGTATGACAAAAAGCTTTCTGAGGACAAAACTGTTATCTAGAGTTTGGACTCCAGACAGATAAACGAACCCAGAGTTTTTTTTAATGCCATATCTACCTCCTGGTAATGTCCATATCCCAACTTAATGACAATGCAGAACAACAATGGTGCCCATGACAGGGTTAAAAGGTGAAAACTAATAATTATATATAACATCATATATCGGCAAGCCAGAAGGCTACTGAAGAACTATTTTGTGGTTAGAGACCACAGCGCCATCAGCGCCAGTTTAACGCAGAAGTTATATCCGGAGACCAACAGAAAGAATGTGGTAGAAGATCACATGGAGAAACCCACCAACATCCCACAGTTGAAGTTGTTCTGTGTGGAGGATTGTGCTACAATTCCTCCAAGTTATAATGCAAGCAGATAAACAGTACTACAAACATTTACACTGCTCACAAAAATGAGGGTCTATTTCAAAATGAATCTGTCTTTGGACCTGGACGATTTATGGGCTACAGTTAGTTCACTTACGGTAACAGTGTGGGCCATGGTGGTCAATATTCTAGACCACTGAGTAGAAGGCTGAGGATTCAAGTCGAAACACCACCTTGTGAACAAATCCCTTAACCCTCCATTGCTTTTACTTTTACACTGTAAAAGACTGTATTAGTTGCAAGTCGCTGGGCATAAACTGCCTACTAAATGCTGTAAATGTAAATACAATGATGGAATCCTAAACGTCTTTAACCATCTAATAAAACCAGTTAGGTGAGACTAATAAATAGCGGGTAAGCGTTGGAATTGAACGTTTATCTTTATGTATATTCTATTGTAAACCCTGCTGTTCGTTTCACATCCGTTTCATCACACGCCCACTTTTCTAAATGCAGCACACGATATTTATTCCAAAAACTGCAGCGAGTTTACAGACTGCAGACTCCGTCGTTTTTCTAAGAACATGATATAAAAGCGTAGCTATATTTACAGAAATAACGCACAAGAAAGTAGCCATTAAAGATGTTTAGAGAAATGCACGAGGCTATAGTAAACATTGAGCTAGCATAGGTAAGCGGCTAACAACTAAGCTAAGGCTCATACTAGTACACAGTGCGACTGCGTTGACATAAGCAATCAAATAAAAGAAAGGGAGAAGATCATATTTATAGATACCTCTTATTGTAATCGGCGGCTTAACTTCGCGACTCCTCACTTTCTGTGTTTAAACTTCCATGCTTATGCTCATCACTATCACCTCTCTGAACCATGAAGCTACTCTTTGTTTAAAATGGTCTCCTGCCGCCGCCTTTCAAAATAGTAGCCACACTGTTTGGTCAAATAAAATGGGTTGTTCAAATTATGATACAATACATGCTTTGAAGTAAAGACAATCGAGCTTATACAATGTAGACATCATTAAACAATAATTTAAATATTTATTATATATGTTATAAATAATATTATTTAATAATTTAAAAGCGTTTAATTGAAAGACGTTCCTATCACCTAGAGCTGGGGCCAGTGAAGAGGATACTAAGTGAGGGGAAAAAACAACCCTCCAAGTTACCCAAGTAGCATCCTGGGGTCACCATGTGTCCCAAACTTCCATAAGGTGCTCCTTCCATGTCAGCAGAATATTGGAAGTCTTGGAAGATGGGGTTTCCAGACATACAACTCAATAGTTATTTGCAAGAGTCCATTCAGTGAGTTTCTATTAATACCTGCTACTAATTGGCTACCTGCTATGACACAAGGAAATTCAGTGAGTGCACCTATAGTGATCAACTGGGGCTGTGAGCCTAGCTGTTCGTAAAGTAGCTCTGAGACAATGTTTTATTGTAGAAAAATCCCCATGTAAGTAATTCAGACTTGTCTTAATATTACTATTATGTAGATTGAAAGCATAGCTGTCTTATAGGCACTGATTCACACTGCTCCGAAAAATTATGGGACATTTCTAAATATTAAAAAAGAAATATCCCTATTTTTTGTTAGCAGTATACTCAGCCCTTATGTTTGCTATTAAATGTATAACCAAATTGCTATATATTTTTTAGACATCATAAAATATTTTTTAAAAAACCTAAGCTTTAAAAAAAAATAATGATACACAAGGCTGTCATTTTGGACATGCAATCAAAGAATTAGTCTGCACTAGACTGAACAAAACAGAAACAAAGAAAGAAAGAAAAAACACTTTATAACACATGCCTTATTGTTTCAGCTAGAAATGCACATTTTTTATTGTAACGGTATTATTGCACAAATATAAATAGAATTCATATTACATTAGTGTGTACATATTGATCCCTCTTAAAAATTTGAATGCAGCATTCAAAAATGTCAAATTAAGTTCCCAACAGAACTGCTCAAAATAAACGGTGAGCAAATGAAAAAAAAAAAAAAACATCAGCTAAACAAGACCTTTCCCAAATTGTTCAAAAAACAGTTTTACAGTTTGCTACATATACAAAATAGATGTTTTAGGTAACACTGTGTCTGTCATTAATATTACAATGAAATGACTGTATAGCATAGTGTATAGTGTCTTTTACTATTGCCAAAGCCACTGTTCTTGATCCCTGTGCAAATAAAATCATTAGTATTTAACAATTTATAAACTGTCAGTAGTCATTCTGAAATGTCAAGACAAAATATCGCAACAATTAAAAGATAATTCATGATAAAACAATGAACAGTTCATTTCAAATTTAAAATCCTATTAAGGAAATACTGAAAATGTTGACATTAAATTGTCAAGTGTAAGAGGACAACAAATCAGACAGGCAATCAAACTTCAGTCTTTTCAGCCAATTTGGTTCATTTCTCTCATTTTTGACCTTAAGTGTCTTTTGCGAATTTTGATCATCCACTTAATGCTGAGTTTAGCAAAGTTTGCAGCTTTGAAAAGGGCCATCAGGACTCCACAGAGAATGGCTATGGTGTTCCAGGGATTTGCTGTAACAATCTGTATGGAAACAAAAAATGTGTGTCAAAATGACATAAATTTTGTGATCTAGCTGGAATTTAACAGGACAACTGAAATGATCTGTAATGTAAAAATAAAAGAGATCTTTCACTTACGTCTTTGACTTGCTGTATAAATGGATCTCGCCATTGAAACACAATGAAGAAAAGCTCGTTTGTTTGCTCTTGTGGAGGCCTCCTGTCATTGTACTTCACTACACTAGACTGTGAAAGAATGTTATTAATTAGATCACTCATACCGGGTGGACGTTAAAAAATTAAGATCTAATCCGCACAGGTTCACTGTTGTTTCTGTTGGGAAACTTTTGTTTAAACAGCTATTAAAACATATTAGTGCTTAATTCTTAAGCAGAATAAACAAAAACCTGAATAGCACCTCTGTTATCTAATCCACATTCCACAGCTCAGATAAATGGTGCTTTCACTTTACCTTAACCAGTAATTACGCTGGCACAGAGTTCTATGATACCAATCTGTCATAGTGACCTGGGTTTGAGTCCCAACCGTGCTTTCAAACCAGGCCAGGCTTGGCATCACACAGGCACGACTGTGTAAGCAGGGAGGGGGGACTGGATAGGGAATCGTCCCTCAGCACTACAACAGTGACTATTACTCAGTCCTGTGAATGACTGGTGCCCTGTTCGAGGTCTATGCTCATGTGCACCATGTGACTTCTGTTGATAAGCTCTGACCATGCAACCATGACCAAGCAGAGTGAAAACATGAAAAGGCCTTCATGCTAATCACACAGCTTGTGTTATTCTTTTGGTGGATATTATATATTGTAGTTTTTCAAAATGATTTAAAATCATAGTCTTTATTATTGGTAATGTAGTGCATTTTATATTAAACCACAAAGCTGTGTAAGAATTACTTTCCTCAGACACACAGCACTTGTATAATAAGGTCATAAACAGATTTACTCGAGATAAAATATGAAGGATGGGATAGACATTGAGAAATGGCTCAATTCCCGAAGTGTTAAAGTACATAAAAGGAACAACATCCTACCTCTTGCCTAAATTCAACCGATTCATTTCTTCTTCCAGAAGTTCTGACCAGAGACATTTTGACCCAGGTACGAAACCCACCAGAAAATGTCCACATTGAGTAGTTTCTTTCACAGTCTCTCATGAATGAAGGCTTATCTGGGCTGGTGAATAGAGAACAGATAATGCTTAATTTCTTTACTGAAAAAAAAAATAGATTATAATCATGCCAGAGAATGTAATAGAGGTCTACACATTGTAATTTACCTTTACCTTTTAGCCATATCACTGAACTGGGCAAAAAGCATGTAACTGATGGCACTGAAGTCCTCTTCAGTTTCGTTCTGATTAAACTGCAGAAATACAAGCTCCCTCTTCCTAACATCTGTTGGACCTTTGACCACCAGGGCACGCTTCTGCAGAAGACATTTTATATAACAATTACTCCCATTTCTGAAGTGCCATGTATGTTGTAGTTTAAACAGGCCTTTGTGGGGTAAATAACAGCCATATTTAATCATGAGGGAACAAAGCAGTCTGTGTTCTTGTCAAATTTACACTTCAATTGAATTTAACTGACAACGGCATAGACACAAACCTTAAATAAACTACATAAAGCTTTTATTAACTTTAATTCAGAATAGAGCTTTAAACATGGCTCAGTCACTCACTGGATTGTTTACAAGACTAAGGAAACCTTAGATTTCAGTTGTGTTTTGAGTGCTACCAAGTCAACTAAAGTCTCTATATATCACATTACCAATGAGGGTGCAGGGATAATAATGAGAGAGCAGACATCTAGTCTGGACACAGTCATGTATTCAGCCAATCTCTTCACAACATGCTCTTTTCACTACATGCGTAGCATAAATAAACCACGGAGGAACTACTCCACTAGTCCAGTAAACATCTGGAACAAGGAAATGTTTAAAACTGCATCACATGGCTGAATATTTGGAATTTGACAAATCTATCAAAGAGTTAACATTACAGCGAGAAAGAGCCGGACACAAGCCATCAGCCCCTGTTGTCTTTCTTCAGCAAATGAAGAAGTATCCATTAAAATACATACTGAACAAAATGTATCTTTATGCTGTAATTTACAAATCTCGGACACACAGAAAATCAGTATCAGATGTTAAAAAAAAACGAAAATTGGAATTGGCCAAGAAACTTGCAATCTGTGCACACAGGACAGTGGTGGCATAGTGTTTAAGGTATTCATTATTAAGGGTTCAACCACTGCCTCCCTGCCACAATTGAGTCCCTGAGCAAGGCCCTTAACCCAAAATTGGTTGGATTGTGACATAAATGCAAAATGCAAATTAATTTCTACCAGCTCCTGTTTTGTGCTTCCTATGACCTGGTTCATCTGTTTTTGAGCAAGGAAATATGATACATTACATTACATTACATTTGGCAGACGCTTTTATCCAAAGCGACTTACAATAGTTAAGTACAAAATAATAATAAGTTAAAGGTAAAACATCTTAGATAGGGCCTTAAGGAGGTCAAAGAGAAGTAGAGAAGAGAAGGAAGGAGATGATACTCTACAGGGAGTAGATCCCCAGGACTAAAACTAAGAACAACTGATCTAGAGTATTTCAATAAGCTATAAGCACCAGTCTCAGTCAGATGAGGATTTCAGCAATGTATGTAATGTAGGTTAGTATCAGTTTTATTCCACTAACCGGATGTGTAGTTTAGATACAATGGGCATTTATTTCAGCATTTCAGCTTCCCTTGTGATCTGCTTTGGCTGGTGTCCATTACAATCCAAATGCAGGGTAAATTGGTCTTCTAAAATCCCCTTTTTGGACTGAGTTTCCCCATTTTCACTGTATCAGTGGTAAGTTGCTATGGATAAGGGCATCTACTACGTGTCTGATTAGGCTGCATTTCACAATTGATTATCATTTATACGAGGCCAACATTCAATCACTTCTTATTTTCTTATCTTACTTGACGGTTACATATCCCACAAAGACATAACACCTCTTCAATGCTCCAGACTATATAATGATGGAAATGAGTCATGTTTTTGTTGTTAACACAAATCTCTATCATTGATAACTGTTGAGTTGTACAAGTCACATCAAAGTCTGAACCATGTGTAATCTTATCTTAAATCCCTGTCATAAAAGCCACAGTGCAGTCTCAGTCAAGTGCTTATCTTAAATACAGTCTGATTGACCAAACTGATTTGCATGTCTTTAAATCTGATTTAAATTCCCATCCAAATGTGGCTTAATCCGTCTGTGAAAATAAATATTACATGTAGTTTCTACATCTCTCAAAAATGTATTTTATATATAAAGTAAAATAAGCAACATTATTTTTTTTAAATGTAATTAAATAGTACTTATTTATATGACCTCTCATTTCCTTTGATGGTAACTGGCCTAATTAGATCATCAGAGTGCTAGAATCAGAGTGCAGTGTGGTTTGGAAACAACTGATTGTTAAAACAATGTCGTTTTATTTCGTTGATATAGATATACTATTTTGAAGGTTACTGTATCACTATGAGTACTGTTATGTTTACACGTTCCGTCATCTTTTGAGTTGATGCCCATTTAGCCAGATGGCACACTGTGTTCCCTTACCTGATAATTTCCGACGAAGAAGAGCTACTTTTAAAGCCGTCTTCCTGCATCCTTGGTACTGATTTTGCCAAAAATGTCTTTAAGTAAATGTAAAACTAAGCAGTATTGTAAGAACGAATCTTCTAGGACTTCCAATTCATCACCCATTCCTTACTCATTCAACTGACCTGCCCCTAAAACATGACGATACATGTTTAAATGGCGGTTGCAAAGTAACTGTACAACACAGTGAGACAGTGTGTCATTCTTAAAGAATAACACTGTCACAAAATACTTTGTTACTAAGGTGTGTAATAACTGGGATTAACCAGATAAAACAAGCTTTGATCCACAATTGAGGTTTTTCCAATGACATAGTACTGACATTAGTGAAACTCACTTTTGTGTGATTGGAGTATGGGTCAATATAAATGACTTCCTGTATTACACAGTCACTGTCCTCCATCCGGCCTGTTGATAAACCAGGTGGAATGTGATCGTGGTAATGGTGTCGACAGCTTAACAGCTGAGCTTTTCCTGGGTACAGTGCAATTCCTGAGAAAAATGAAAACAACCTTAAATAACTATAGCAAGCTACATAACCTCAAAACCAATGCAGTATGTGTACTGGACCCACCTGGGGGAGCAAACTCTTCAACCTCTTTGTATGACACTGACATTACAGGGTGGTTGAGCTTGTCCAAAAAGTCAGAAATGGTTTGATAAGCCAGAAATACAGCCACGGTAGTTAGCATAAGGTAGATAAGCACAAGAATGGCTGTGAGGACATTCTTCAAACAAGCTTTGTTAAATGCAGTCGCAAATGGACTGCTCTCAATAGCATCATCATCTGTAATCAAACCAAACTTTACATTAGATTACACTGGGCAACAACACTAGTTTTTTTGTTCCTCAAACTAAAATAGGTGACTTTTTATACTGGTACTGTGTATGAATCTGTAGTGGATTTCTTTCATTAGGAAGGGTTTTTGACAGGGTATTTTTTACAATAATAAGTAATATGTATATATTACCTATTATTCCTAAATAAGGCAATATGTTCAAACTGGCTTCAACACTGGGATGTCTAGTCTAAAACATACATTTTATTTTTCCTTAACCATTTTTATGTACTTAGGGTCACTGTCTTCTGCATGCACATTTAACTGATAATTAATTCATAGACAGTCTCTTAATAAATTTGCTGGTACAATTCATAATTTCGTTTTCCAGCAATGATGGGAATCTGTACTAGCCCAGATGCAGCAAAACAGTCCTAAACCATAATGCCATGTTTCACAGGTGGGATATTGTTCTTATGATTCTTTATACTTTTATCTGTAGACATAACAGATGTCATTTAAACCAGGAAGCTTTTCAGTCTCACCCGTTGACAAATTATTTTTAAAATAGCCTTCTGGATTTTTCACATGCCACATGATGGACAGCAGTGTTCTTTTTGCAGAGCAGCGACTATCTCTTTGCTTCACTGCCATACACATCGTTGTTCACTGTTCTGGACAACCCATTAGGTGCTGAGAGCTTACCCTGGGTTCCTCTGTGACCTCATGGACTGTTACATGCTTTACTCTTGGATTTATCTTTGTTGGTCAACTGAGTAGCAATGGTCTTGAATATCCTCTATTTGGACACAAATTTTCAGACTGTGGACCGAAGTTCAGCCTCTTTAGAGGTGGTGTTGTTCCTCAGATATCTCCAATATGCACTTCCACAAACGTGTAAAAATCGTTTTTCCTTAACAAGAAAATGACCAAGCAAAATATTTCTTGTCTCATTTATTTAACTGGGTTTTCTCGTAGTTTTAGAACTTGTGAAAATCTGATGTTGTTTTAGGTCATATATATACACACAAAGAAATACAGAAAATGCTAAGGGGGCACAAACTAACCAGCTCCACCGTAAGCAACGTATTGTTTTGCAAGAGACAAAATCTTGTTAACCAGAGTTATTGTACAAGTGCTGACGCAAAGATAGCATAAATAGACCATCATTTTTATTGAGTTCAAAGTACAAACCTGGTAAGACTTCATGGTTAACTTCATCTTGATGCTCTGCAGCATCTCCTTTGTGCTGGCAAGATGCAGGTGCACGTACACACTCCTCATCGTTGAACTAATGAACAAGTTTGATTACAAGACCAGAGAATATAATATCTTGGAATTTGTTTACGCATGTATTTTTTTCACTTCTGTGTGTATATCCTCTACCACATAAGAACTTGGTATATGTAGAGTTCAGTTACTGTTTCATACAATTGTCAGTCACACTCAACCTAACCATGAATGGAAATGAACTAACATACCCTTTATGGTAACCCGTTTTATTTACTGATCTTTGTTATTTTAGCCACACTCCCTGAAACAGGTTCATAATATAAAGAATACAGGCATGGAAACTCCATAGACAAACAGAGGCAGTAAAATGGGTTGTATTAAAGACTGCCTAGTTCGACTGTCATTCATTTTCCAGCAAGATAACAACGTTAACCACACCTCAAGTTCATGTTAAAATACGAAAAAACAATTATATAAAAGCATGTTCTGATCACCTGACAACACAATTACCTGATCTGATGTTTAATAGGCTAGTTTGGAATAAATTAGAAGTGCTTGCTGGAGTTACGGGATTTAGCCGATGGCTTTATCTAGAGCCACTTATAACTGATACAGTCTTACAATTCTAGCAATTGTGGGTTAAGGGTCTTGCTCAAGGACCCAACTGTGGCAGCTTGGCAGAGGTGGGATTTAAACCCTGAACCTTCAGACTAACCCCAGTCCAAGTGTGTGCTTTCTTTAATTAATGTCACATCAGCATCAATGGTTGTATGGGATTTGAGCAAGGCGATTATGGTACAAGTCAGGGTTAGGGTTAGGCCAACAGAGGTCATAAAGCCAGACCAGCTTCCCAACCTGGGAAACAACCGAGATAGGAAAACAGAGGTCTTGACACACTTTTTTAGGTATACTAAACCCTAACCCTAATACTATAATAATAATACTGTATTTTCATGTTTATAAACTGTTCTCATGTTTTATATTCCATCTGTTCATTACAGGAGGTAAGATTTACCATTTTATCAAGTTTACTTACTGTACATTTATCAGGTGGTTACTAGCATGGTTGCCAGCATTTGTAGATCTACAGTAAATGGTATTTTCATGCCATTACTTGGTATCTACCTACGGAATTCAGCTCGATTCCTAGAGGAAACTAGTTGTTAGTTATTTAGAACATAGTAATGAGGTATTGATTGTTTGGTTGATATTGTGGTATTTAGTGCTATAAGAATAGATTCTTTCAGAAAGCCATGGATGCTTTCCCCAAAAAAAACCTTGTTCGTTTCACACTATCCAATCACGTAAAGGCTGTAAATTGATTTCTAGTCCACGTTTCAATTTCATCCTAATTTAGAGGTATTCTGTTCAATCTGAAAACGAATGCTTTAGAGAAATTTATTACACAGAATTTATTACTGGTGATGGTGCAAGAAGCCATGGGAAATGACATATGTTAAAAGTTGATGGCCCTTCTCTGCTTTCCCAGCGTAAAAAGCATTTCCTTTAATTTTCCTACATGGAGTTCCATCCACTTTGTCTGGTGAGGGCCATGGTTTAAAAGTAGGTGGGGCTTAAAAATACATTAAAGAAATTCAACAGATTTGCCTATTGCAAATAATAGAAATGACCTACGATCTGAAACAATTTTCAGTACATTTGTATCACGGACTTAGACTGTATTTTTATTTGGTGCTGAGCAGAAAACGTTAAGATTAGTGTCGTTTTGCAGAAGAAGGATGTGAAGCTGCTGTTAGAATTGGAAGCAGTCAGAGAAGCTTGACTGGCACTCTGTAGAAAGATAAGAGTGGGTTAGTGAAGGACACAGGGTTTCCTGGAAGACAATGAAGATCTAGAGAGAAGCACAGGAGAAGAACTACTTTAGTTAGAAGTAGCAAGTCCAAATGCTTTTTAAAGCGCCATGAGGACTATGTCAAGAGTTAAACAATGCAGTTATGTACTAGTTTGTCATTAGTCACAAGAATTGGGATCCATGCATTTTGACTGTGTATCTGGATGCACATCGCCATTGTCTAATCATTGTAGTATAGCTAATTTGATTATTTCCCATAATAAACGATAAAGAAATGCTCTACATGCCGCACATGTCTACATTTCTTCACAACAGCATTGCCGCATATACACCGTCAGCTGCTATCACATGACTCCGTGCGCTACAGAATGTAAGACTTAAACTGCTCATCATGGTCTTTTTGGATATTTCATCACTAATTTTGGCCATAATGGATCCTAAAGGTTAATCGAATCGTCTGAAACATCAAGCACCGTGTCTGATCACATTCATACCTCTTGGTAGCAACATGGTGTATCTTTCCGCAGCATTTTCTGTCCCGATGTTGGACGCGGGTTCTTATGTCCCTCAGCTTAATCAAGAGTGAGAAAGTTTTTGGACTCTTGGTAATTTCGCTAGAGCGTCCATCCGATATGAGGACATAGCGAGGTAACTGGCGGAGACGCCGCTGGATGAGCAACGGTAAAGTTACTGTTAAGTGTAATTACTGCCCTTCTGCTGCCTGCACTGACGTCACGTCGCCTGTGTTTGGGATAGAGCTCACAGGGCTTCTGCCAAACCCTATTAATTATTTACACATTTTAAAAAAGTAAACAGTATAAGAAAGTACTGTGGTTGAGAAATGGACCGTGATGATACTCATGAAATTATAACGCACGTCACCTTATACTAACGAGTTTCCATATAGCATATGGTATATACAGTATATATAACAGTTTCCACTCATATGTACGTGTTCCATATAAATACCGCACTGATATCAATTTGCCTGTAACAGATGCAACAGATCGGGGGAAAAATTACTACTATTACTTCCATATGCTGTGTTTTAGAGAATGGTATGCTCTGCTGGTCAGCCACTTCACCAGCAAATCCACGTGATTCCAGTGATCACCAGTTAAACCAGCACCAAGTCATCATAAGCCAACTTGAACACAAATGCCACTTTTTTTTAAGGGATCATTCGAATTGAAAGGGACTTATAGCAGTCCCATAGCAGAATAAAAACTATTTTGTGTGACGTTTTGGGGGAACTTTAATAAATAATAACGACTACATAAATAAATAAAGGCAACTGCTACTTTTAAATAGGGTGGATGTTGCCACGGTTTGACTTGCAGGAACGACATCCGGTCACGACGTGCAATTTCAAAATCCAAGTCTAATGGAAGCTTTGGAAAGTTTGGAAACGATTCAACGCACCCAGGACAAATTGTAACACGTTTCTATTTGCACAAGCCCTCTAGTATTAAATTCATAGAAGATTAAGAGGAAGTTTGCTCGGATAGTGACTCATCAGCACCCAAACACCTCGTCTGTACAATGTTTTATATACAGCTTACTGCGTGTTTTACCTTAATCCTCATTTGTATTGCGGATGAAACTAAACTAAAACTAAAACCGGAGTTAAAACCTGTGAGACTATTCACCGACGAAGAGCTGAGAAGATACGATGGGAGCGAGGTAAGCTGGCTACCTGCTACTGAAGATTTGAGTCTTGAGGCTTTTGGTTTCCATTTCTGTTTTGACAAACTTTCCTTTCTATCTTTGCACTTTTGTAGAATGGGCAACCCATTTACATGGCTGTAAAGGGAGTTGTGTTTGACGTTACATCTGGAAAACGTAAGTTCTTCGTTTGCTAGCTATATTTCTTATATAGCGCTAAAAGAGCGTACTGTCACACCGCGCAGTATGTCCGAACATAGATATCACATAACTTACAGTACTATACTTTTTAGTAGGTTAGTATGCTGTTTAGGACGTAGCATCATTTGTCACAAACGCCACCTGTTGGTTCATACGACGCACCAAACTGGCTTATACACGTTTCTCATGTTTATTAAAACGAATAACCTTTAACTCGTCTTCTTTTGCATTTTGTGGTAAGGATGCAAAACTGTATACTGCCATACTCATAATGTTTAGTACGTTAGTATGCAGTTAAGGACAAAGCCATAAACTCAACTTATAGATTCTCTCTATTAAGTTACCAGACAGTCAGTGCGACCTGTAGTTATACGTTTTTCTCAAATATTCTTAAAGAGAATCATGTTGAATTCCTCTTTATATGCAGATTATTTACGTTGAGCATAATACTATACAGAATGATATAGAACAGAGCCACAAACACCATTTGTAATTTATTCCAGTGAAGTCACCAGGCTGAGGAACTAGTTAGTTACTGTGTACAAGTCCATTTATATTTACATTTTCCAGAATTTAGCAGACGCCCTTATCCAGAGCGACTTACAATTGATACAGTCTTACAATCCAAGCAATTGTGGCTTAAGGGTCTTGCTCAAGGACCCAAATGTGGAAGCTTGGCACAGGTGGGATTTGAACCCTGTACCTTCTGGTCCAGAGTCCAGTACCTTAACCACTAGGCTACCACAGTCCCACATTTAACGTCCATCAGGTCAACGTCCAGTTGCTTTAGTGTTCTAGGTCTTATTACATATAAAAATCTTACATCAAAACAAGTCTTAAATACGTGTGATTCACGTCTGAATGACAAAAACTAGTACCCTTGTACCTGTGCTACACATGCTAATAGAAAGGAGGTTCACAGTCTTAAAGGCAGAAATCAGCATGATAAAGTTCCTTTTTTTAATGGTAAGTTTTTGAAATGTAAAACAGAAACAAGGACAGGAATTGACTGTATTGTACATAGTGGCACTTCTAGACCATGTTAGAGGGGCCAATGACTTTCTGCTTAAATGCACAATTTCACCGTGTGTTTGCAAGAATAAGGTAATTTGCAACTAATTTAGGGGGGCTCCTGTGCTGTACTAAATGTTTCATGTTGTGTTGTAATTAATACGTGGCTCATAAAAACTAGGGGATATTTCATTAAGGCATATTTCATTTTAAATGTCACATACTTTTTGTGAGCAGTATATTACTGTATAAAAACACTATTTACAAATGATTATTTACTTACGGTAGTGGCTGCTTGGTGACCATTTGGGTCAACGTCGTGTTTCTGCATTCAATGGTTATTTCTATCACAAATTCTACTTTTATGTTATTCCTGTGACCTGTGCATTGCATGGCAACGCTGAATAATTGGTTACTACGGTATTAAACAGTATGTCATTTAGTATGTTACTATGTTAAGGCTATAGCCAGGGGACAATTCTTTCTCAAAAGCCACCTGTATGCCACAACAAAAAGGGTATGTGCCATGTAACACCACAGAATGAATGGGGACCTTAGACTTGCAAGTCAAATCGTACTTAAGTACCTAATTTGTGAGCGTGTATAACTAGTATTGCTGTAATCTTGCTCCTATTGTGAATAGGATGATGACCAGCAGTTAATTTCAGTTAGATTCTTAAGGCGAATTTACGTGCATTTCTTTAACTGGTGGAAAAAACATAACTGAATCATATTTCCCACATCAAGAAGTCTTTAAAAGCATCCAAAAAATATTAGGGTTTATTTAAAACTGAAATATCCCCTATTTTTTTGAGAGCAGGCTCATCATAGTATTTTCAAGATGTTTTCTTATACAGTATGGCACCATTCTACAACTCATTGGTCACTATTGTTGTTTAATCCCTCACTTGATGAAGTAGTAAGCACTATGCATGGGTCTGTTACAACTATCGAGTCATAGTATTCAATCACGGACATATCGGTTAGCAAAACAATAGGTGAGATTTGCCAATTACGATTAATCTTGGACCTTGGACCTGGAAGAATAAGGTTCTTCTAGTTCCTTTTGTAGGATGGATATACCTTGATATCTCCATTCATTCAGCCAGGTTTGGCAGCTGTTCCTAAAAGCTGCTTCTGTTTCCACTTTATTGTTTTATCAGCTTCTTTCCTTGTACAATTCCACCAGGAACATGATAGGAAATCATCTCAAAAGGCATGCGGTTGAAGTCTTACAACCAGCAACACTGCAATGTCCACAGTCTTTACAAAATAGAATGTGACTAGCCTGTGGCAAAACAAATTCCGATTTGTATTTAAATGTGAGCCGGTGAAGGACAAATTACTTGTTTTATTTCATTTCAGACTTTTCAATGTATGTTAGTGTGTGGTTAGTGTATTATTAGGCTTGCGTGCCAGCCACGTGCAACTGAACTCATACTCTTAATATGATAGTAAATAAAATGTAATGCTTTGGTCTATATTAACAGAATTTTATGGCAAAGGTGCTCCTTATAATGCGCTTGTGGGCAAGGACTCAACACGAGCTGTTGCCAAAATGTCCCTAAATCCTGAAGATCTGACCCATGATACGGTGAGGTGCTGTTGGGCTCTTTTTCATGCTCCAGCCTTTTCTTTAAATCAAACACAGATATACAAATGATCTGCTTTTCTTTTTTCTGTTTTAGACTGGTCTTACAGAGGAACAGCTGGAGTCCCTAGATGGCGTATTCACAGGAACATACAAATCGAAATACCCCATAGTGGGCTACACTCACAGACGCATTCTCAATGAAGACGGCAGTCCCAACGAGGAGTTCAAGCCAGAGGATCAGCCTCACTTCAGCATCAGAAACGAGCTATGATACTCAGATAAACAAAAAGCATGCGGTTGTACTAATGGTTAGAGATTTCACACTGATTAATGGTAACTCTTTTCATGTAGGATAAGATTGTCATCTGAATCCTTGGCAAAATGAGTATTTAACAAGATTACATTTCCATTGATGTTTCTCAGCAACATGTGGCGATTGTTCTTAAACTCTAAACTAATGTGACCTGGTAAAGTAACTTTTTTGGAAAATATTTAATATCTATGTAATTGCACCACTGTACACGGCAATGTGTACTGCAGGATTAATTTGAATCTGTTTAGCTGCATGTAATAACATTTATGTCTTAATCAGCGGCAATTTAAGAAACGTGGTTTGATGGATGTTTTAAATACATGGTGAAAATCGTGTGGTGATGTTTTGTGGTTATATATACGAAAAATGTTTGTTGTGATATCACGCGTTTTGAAAATCATCTTAAACTGAACATTGCGCTTAAGATAAGATGCATTGTGTATCCATTTAATTATACCTCAGTTCGCTATTAAGTTGTGTAACCATGTTTCTCAGTTTTCACTAAATCATTTCAGGGTAAACTTCAGGGACTTTAATCAATGTTTAAAAAAACTGTTTTATTTCCCTGTTGAAATTAGATGCTTGTCACCGTGTGTACTGTATGCTGTGGGTTGGTGGTATTAAAGTGATGCGCTCTGGTGGTCTGGCAACCCACACCCGAGTAAAAGAATGATGCATGGCGTCTGGGTTTTTTCCCTGGTGGGCTGCGCTGAAGGTCATTAAAATTAGTTCACCCACCTGTGTGATTTACCAGATGACATGGTACGTTTGTATAGGTACAATGTTTTTTTTAATGTTGTTTATCTTGAAAATGCAGGCTTAAAAAGATTTAAATGTAAACATACAGGTCCCTGGTCAAATGACATGTTTGGTTGATTTTGGAAAAAAAAAACCTTTTCTGCTCATTTTAATCAGCCATTAACAAAGTAAGTTAAGTTCAGAAAGCTGAAAAAAGCGTTTTGTAATACATAGCTTTCATTTTGAAAAGCAACAAAGCGTGTCGTTGGGGACAAAACGCTTTACTCATTGGTAATCCTTTTGCTTTCACATCAACTGTGGTGCATGACTGGGAAAGTCTGGTGACTGCCTTGGTCTTCTGTGATATTTTATATAGAGCATACTAAGAATTCTGAAGTATAGTGATCCCAAAGCTGCAAAGCATTCAGAGGCTTTGCAAATACTTTTTGGAACAGGCATTTTTATTTACACAACAGAAAAGGGTTTTGGTTATAAAGGTATTCTCCATTCTCCAGTTAGAACTTCCCACACACTTTGAAAACCAACAGAGAAATTCTGATCAGGGTCTCATTTACATGTTTGTAGGAGGACAGTTGGTCAATTACCAGAAAAGTCAAATCTACTCATTATCAACTATGACTAAAGATATGGGGGCTGGTTGATTTCATGAAATGACAGTGTGTCAGTGAAAACACAATATTGTCAAATGTTGAATCTCACAATGATTTTGCTTTCCCAACACAGCAGTAGGATAACTAAAATGAATCATTCTAGGATGCCTATTACAGTAAATGCTTAGTAAGTAAATAATTTTCCCAAACAGACAGCTTTACTGTAATGTAGATACAAACTAATGTTTATAAAACAATGTCCAGGTTTAGTGGTAAACCTATATTTGTATCTATA
>JAUZST010002736.1:0-17761 GCA_034779995.1 Parotocinclus haroldoi
CTCTCTCTCTCTCTCTCTCTCTCTCTCTCTCTCTCTCTCTCTCTCTCTCTCTCTCTCTCTCTCTGTCTCTCTGTGTTTGTACAGGTGATGTTCTCCACATCTCCTCACTGCACCAGGACTCACTGGAAACAAACCGTGTTCCTGCTGGAGAATCCAATCTCTGTCCGATCAGGTGTGTTATTGCATCTTTTCAGTTGCTACCCAGTACTAAGTTGAGTCTGAAACCTGAATCAAACCAACAGAGAAATGCAGCTGTCACCTGTTTTCTCAGAACTCAGGTGTGTTTGTGAAAGGGAGTGTTTGATTGGATCAGTCACGGCTCTAGACAGTAAGGTGGATGGTTTATCTATCAGTGATGGACTGACTGGTGGCTGACTGAACATCCATCACTTCCTACTGAAACAGTGGACACTGGTTTATACTCTCTCATGTACAGAGTGTGTGTGAGGGGGGTAGCCTAGCGGTTAAGGAACTAGACAGTGGATCAGAATGTCCAGGGTTCAAATCCCACCTCTGCTACGCTTCAGCTGTCGGGTGCTTCAGTAAGGTTGTACAACTTTACAAAATGTGTGTGTGTGTGTGTGTGTCTCCACCCTGCATTCTTTGCATCCCTACCCTAAATGATGAAGTCTGTCTTATCATAATGGGAATCGGGAAAATGTCATCTGATGTGTGGATGGATGAAGCTTCAGCTCTGAGATAATAAACGACTCTCGACCTAAGATGAACATACTGTTAGCTTCGCTGGCTCTCTCCTCCTCTGTTCTGTTCTGTTCTATTCTGTTCTGACGCCACTGATAAGCCTGTTAGATAAACTCGGCCGCTGCTATTTGGATGTTGCTGTGCACAGTTGCTGCAGCAGATAAGATATGAATGCTCTGCTTTCTCACTCCCCATCTTCAGATTTCATACCAAAGCACCTGTGAAGAGGGTGGACTAAATAAAGAAACAAGCCTAGGGACCTCCTGAGTTGAGTTACCAGCTTGGCCAAAAGTATTGAGACACGCATATTAAGTCAAGCATGCATACTGAATCAATATAAGAACAAAACATTGTAGTGGTGTGAAGCACAGCCATCAGACCCTTAACCTGAACCCTGTTCAGTCACGTTCTAGCTCCAGAAGGACATGCCTGACCTCTAAACACATCCTACCAGAAGGGAGCAGAATTGAACCTCTAATAGCAGGTGCAGACTTCTCAAAGTCGAGCTTAAGGTGCTTTCCAGCTCACTGTAATGTACATTAGTGTACATCAAATCTCACATTCTGTAATTCTTTAATAACACATAAATAATAATTAGTGTATATATACTGTAGATTATCTCCCAGAATTTAATGTGCTCTCCCTGAAAATGTTTTCTTGTCTGCTATTCTTCCAAAAATGTCATTCCTTTCTTTCCAAGCTTTTTCAAACTGTAGAAACTGCAGGAGGGTCTGCCTGGCGTCCTAATGATGCTGCAATAGCTCAGGACATCTTTACAGTATTTTCACTCTGTTGTACTTGTCCCTTCCTCCTAAAAGAACACAGATTTGTATTGGGCTCTGTATCAGGACCCACAGAAACTGAATAATCATGTTTTCTAGGACGCCATATTTGGAGCGTAATGCGTTTTGGTATCGTTTTTGTAAGTACATCTCCGAGCACTAATGAGATGGGAGGAAATCTATTAAATATGTTTAACGGCTGCTTACAAACATCCTATGAGAAGAGCCTGGCTCCCTAAACTCATCAATTAAACCCACCTTCGTTTGTCATGCTTTCCTCCATTATCATGGACCATTACAACTGGAACACAGGCAATGTTCTCGTGATGAACCTTGCCTCTCCTGGGGCCACCATGCCACGCTTCTGCATGGAAAAGGTACAGAGAACATTCTGGCTTGCATTTGGTAAAACAGGCCCTGGTGTTCATTAAGAATCAAATTCAAGTTTTGTAGAGCTTAAAGAATGTGGCTAAAGGTGTCGTCCTTCGTCGTAAAGGCTTTGTCTCATCTCCCTCAAAGCCTAGGGACAGGTTTTTAAAACTCAGCTTTATTCAGAAATTGTGCGCTTTTATAAAACTGCACTCGAGGCCGTATTTTCTCTGAAATGCCAGCATGAGCAGGTCCTTGAGGTGTCTGAGTGAGTTGATCTGAGCTGGATGGATGAATGAGGAACAGAGGGGAGTCCTTGGAGGAGATTATTCCCTAAACTGATGCCATTAAAATGAGAACACGCTTCACACTGTTCTGGAGTCCACCTGGAGGAGAACGGTTCAGAAAATTGTTCTTATCGAAACGTTTAGAGAGGAGACCTGAACTAAGAACTGAATTCTTAGAGCTTCAAGCCTTGCTTGTCTTCACACAAATAATAAGCGCTAGAACGTCATCCATCGTTTTTCAAAAGGGCAGAAGTGAAGGTCCAACAGTTTCTACTCAGAATGCATAATTAGAATTTATGATTACTACATGTGATTATGCAGGGAAACTTTAGGTCTAATCCCCTATGTTAGAACTTGAGTGGATAAACAATGATTTAGGTTGAGCTTTTGGAGTGATGGGCAGAAGACATGAGTCACAGCAGGACATCAAACACCCCCAGAGTCCTGATCTAAATCCCAGTGACTATAGTGGTCAGACCAGTGTAAAAGTATGCACTGGCGTGTGTGCTGACTAATGTTCGGCTGCTTTGGTGTGTGTGTTGTTTTACAGCTCTTCGTTTCTCATTATGGCCTCCGTCACTCTCTGCTGGGTTTTTCGTGTGTTTAATGCAAATAACACCATGATGGACGACTCCTTCTTCCCTCTCTTTTTTTGCCTTCTCCGTCTTTCATTTCCACGCATGGCTAAAGTCCAGCTCACCAAGATCCCTCAGATCCTCTGGAATTACTCTGGTTAATGAGATTCTGCTTCTGTACAATCCAAACTTTTATTTTGGGAAAGAACTTGTGATCAGTCCGTAAAGCTAATGTTATTTATGGTCAGGGGGACTTTTTTTTATTAAAGGCACAGCCTGTGTAGGAACCAGCATAAATACAAGATCAATTTTTTGAGATTTTAGGTAATTACCCAGTCGTCTCGCCGTAACGATTTACTCCCACATCCGACACGTCCGCTACGAGAACAGACTGTTCACTTTCTGTCCCAGAGCTTTACTTGGGCTGCTGTAACCAGATAATCAGTGTTATTTGATTAACGGGTGGTAAAATAGTCTAGTTTGGTAATGTACCTAGGGACTAATGGTCCCTAATCTTTAAAAGCGTTCCCATATGCTCGTTTCTTTATTCAGTGATATCTCGCCCTGCTCCGCTTATTTTATATTCTAGAATTCTCTCGTAGGCCGTGTGCCGTTATTTCCTCTGGCTGTAACAGATGTTATGTAGTAACAGTAAATCCGCTCTCAGCGTTTCCCCCTTCTAACACTACTGATAAAGAAGCAGGAGCTGTTAACTTGTTTGCTTAATGAGTAAACAATCATTTACCCCCAGCAGAGGAACATGAACTTCATCAGCGTGATTACCGTCTGTATTGTGTTCTGCTTTCATATTCACACTGAGCTGCTTTTTTGGAGCGTTGCTTCTAGAGCTCGGAAAGGCAGGCAATATGATGACATTTCGTCGTATCATGATCGACGATATTCCATTCTGAGGGTATTGTCAGTGCTTAAAGAACACTGACTAACTGCATGTTTTATTGTTTTCATAATTATCATGATTCAATATTTTTACCATATCGCCCTGCCCCGCCCCGCCCCAGTAGCTCAGACGGAGCAGGCGTTCCTGCTCTATAGGAATGAACTGATCTGGAACCGAATTCATGAAAGCTTTCTTAAGTAAAACAGCATAGAAAGTTCTAAAACCCGAAAAATGTTCTGTCTGAAAAATACTTGAGATTCTGAAATATTATGATAAAATAAATATGAGAAAAAAAATTTTCTCAAACTCGTACAGCCTGGGACGAACGTAAAGGTTAAATAAGATCATTCTTAAGTTAAGAGTAACATTTGTTCCCCATTTTTCTAATGAATTCATTTGAGAGGTGTATTTTAAAAACACATTTTATGAAGATTTTGTTTCTGGTGTTTTATGGACCTGATCCAATGTTTACACTTTTTAATCCTGGATTATACATCTGTAATCTGAATTGAGCATTTAGTATTTCTGTTTGTAAGAACAATTTGTCTGGGTTTTTTTTTTTAGTATTTTGACGTACGTAATCTCCTCGCTCTCTTTATCCAGGTGAGGATCTGCTCGGCCGTATCACAGTCTGCAAAAACAAGAAGGATCCTCGTTCTCTGATCGTAAGCCTCAGCATTGCTGATATGAAACAGACCTACAGCATCCAGTGATCCTCACCTCCAGAAACCTGGTCCTGTTTTAATCTAAACTTAAAGTGGAAATGATTCCAGTCTGTTAAACCCGAGCTTCTTCACCTCCAGTGGTTTCACTTTTCCTCCATCTGTTTCTAATCCACGAAGTGCTGTGATATCAGATTTATCGTTCAGTGATCTGCACTGCTGATGCTACGGCTCATCCCCAAACTGCGTTATGGATTTAAAAGAAAGCCTACAGTAATGTAATAATAAACTCTGCTGCTGTTTCACGCGTTTGGCTTCGTTAATTGGTCTAGATTGATTTAGACTGATTGATTTTCGTTTCCGGACTATACCGGCGTTACCCGGCCAAACTTTCGACATAAACCCTTACAATAGAGATAATTATATATTTTTTTTAGAATACATTTAATTATCTCTATCCAAAGCTTTCATTCTAAACAGTACATAAATGAATCGGCCTTCCATTTAAACACACAGTCATTAACGAGGACTGACTGCTTTATTAACTAAAGACAGGCTCGAAATAACCCCATTAAATATTCATAGGGTCACGTCTTGTGTTTTGAGGGCAGATCCTGTCTTCATTTCATAATATTGATAATATTAATGTGTGATTATTCTAAATGGCGTTCCACCAGAACTTTAACAAAAAGTTCATAAACAGAACTATTGATCACACAGAGTGAGAGGAGGCTTGGTACAGATAGGACATTGGTTGGATGGATAGTGGGGCAAAAAAGAGAGGGTTAGGGGTAAAGAGAAATTGATGTTGGGGTACAAAAAGAGGGATTGTTGGGGTAAAAAGAGACCAAGGGGTAAAGAGAAACTGATTTTGGGGTAAGAAAAAAGAAACTGAGGGGTATAGAGAAACTGATTTTGGGGTAAAAAAAAGAGGGATTGTTGGAGTAAAAAGAGGGGTAAAGAGAAACTGGTGTTGGGGTAAAAAGTTGTGGTGGTGGATAAGCGAATTGAAATAAGAAATCGTGCTGTAACAGGACGATTAGGAGTTCTGAATAACTTGCACCTACCTACACTCTCCACCTTTATATTCTGTGACTTATCTTAGCTCGGTAGGTAAGGGGAAGATGGGAGGATGGCAGAAAATACCCTGTACCCCCTATATTAGGCTGATTCCATCATAGGTGGGGCTTGTACCATAGCCAGATAATAGATCTGGAGCTCCTGTTATATGAATATTCCTGATTCAAATCGGCGTGCGTTCACATATCAGGGTTTGACTTGGAGCTGCTCAATTACTAGTTAGTTTTACTAATTAGTTTTGTTTTGGTTTTATTTATTAGTTGCACATCAATATCGGTTATCTCTAACTCCTGATGAAGGGAAAGGAGACCAAAGCGAGCGATGGATTCATTATATCAGCCTGTGCATAATTAACGACCAGCAACTATTATCTGAGATCAAGCAGGGTGAACGAGCCCCCGATGGCCGTTTATCTTTTTCCAGTGTTCAGTGATTTAACTGAGATTAGATAAACTGTGGTTTGCTCAGACTGATATAAAAATTATTTGTTTCGGTGATGGGAAAGCACAATATACAGAGTATCTTCAAAATAAATAGTTTATAACACAACACAAGCTCTAATGACGATAGAAATGAGGCACACACATAGAAATGTTTTTGCCCAGTTGATAGATTTTGAGACGGGTGTCACTGAACTGAGAAACAGGGCGGTTGTTTCCATCTGGGCCTTTCTGACCTAACTGTTAGGAGGTGTTGGGGGCAGTGGTTTTACAGGGGCACACACACCGCCCCATACACCAGTCAGTCCCTACTAATGGTGAAACGAGGGACACTAACAACTCAACGATATGTCACAATGCTGACGGACATTTTTCAGTAATATTATCCCTCCCCATTGGAACAATTCCAGGGGCTGCTTACTGGTTGCCAGATTTATCACCAACTGAGCATTTATGGGATCAACTGGGATGCCGACTGTGATTGTCTGCTACAGGAGCAGCTGTAACATCTGTGGGTAAAAGTGGCACAGGATACCTTAGTGAAACGTATCGCTTCTTGTATCCAGGATAGAGGCAGCCAAATAGGGTAACTAGAGCGCACCCTTTCACTCTACACATAACATCATTACCTTCCTTTCATAGAAAGATTCAGTTGTTGTTATTATTACAACTTATTTTTCATGAGTTATTATTGTTTTTTGTCAACGAGTGCAAAATTTGGTCAAACGAGAGATCGGATGGGCTGTGGGGTAAATAGAGAGGGATTCTGTGCTGGATGGAGGAACGAAGGGGCAGATAAGAGGGGTGAGTGGAGGGAAGGATGGAGGAACAGAAATCAATTCCCATTATTTAGTGTTGACAGAGTAATTAAAGGAGGAGTGAGAGGAGCTGAGGCTTTATCTCTGATTTACGATGCGTGCAGACCGACTTCATCATCATCATCATCATCACACAATCACACATAGCAATCACACACGCTATAAACACATCCCAAACAACTACAGACCTGAACCACAGAGGATACACACGCACACACACTTATAAAAGACACAGTATCTTTAGAAGTAAACACTAAACAGACCCACAATTTGACTCCCATTTTTTATGTACATATACACACACACACACGTTACACTACAACATATTAAAGCACGTACACACACACACACAAAACGTGCACGCGATTCGAGTCCTATTGTTATCTTTATATATTTTTTTTAACTCGCTAGAAATAATCCCGCTTTTATCAAGCCCGGATAAAACTTTGACACTGGAAGAGGTGCGGTGACTGTGACGTCATAAGCCCCCCTCCTCTTCCAACACCTGGTCACATCACCTGTAATTTATTACGTTTATTTGAAGTATTTTGTTATTTTATATGAAGTACAGGTGTTCGATCACGAGCTTCATCTGATAGGAAAGAAGCTACAGATTTACTCTGTATTTAGATTATAAATATAAAAGGGTTCAGTTTTAAAAAAGGGATCCTGTAAATACTACTGAAATATCCCTGAATGAAATAACCTCCGTTTATGCTCTGAATTAGACCCAGCATAACACTTAACCTGCTTTTATAGCACTAAAATTAATTCCTGACTTTAATGACGAGCTGTTAGAACTGAAGATAATATTTATTTTACGATTTACGATTTTATAAGTCTATAAAATTTACTTTCATTTACAACGGTTCTTGTATTTCAGGCAACCAGTTATTTTATTAATTAAACTAAATCTTGAATCTCACGACCGTGTGTTTTTTGTAATCAGTTCTAACCAGCTTTAAATAAATCACAAAAGTGGGACTGATCTAAAATGATAAAATATACTAATCCAGATTTATCAGTGTATTTATTTTCCATTAGTTACTGTGGACTGTTTTTATTTCTATAACGGTTTGGTTATAGTTTATTCATTAGAAATAACCAATAACAAGGTCTAATCAATCGAGATAAGGTCCGATTTACAGGATCAAACATTGAATTCGGTTTAACGTTCAGGAAACAGCTTTATTTTCCTTGATTTTTAAACAAATGTCAAATAAAAATCCAAACCTAGCAGTGAAGCTTTACAATTAATAGTATTTCTATTATTATTAAGCTTAAAAAAGAGAATTTAGCTTAAGTCTATTTTTATAGTCTTATTATTTTTATTATTATTATTATTAGTAGTAGTATTGTTATTATTATTAATAATAATAATAATAATAATAATAATAATAATAATAATAATAATAACAATAATAATAATTAGTGAGTAAATTGAGATGATGTTGAGTGATGCTGTTCTTTATTCTGCTGGCTTGCAGGCTGGACCGGATGCTCCTGATGCGCAATGCGGATTGTTTTTATTTTTTGGAGAATCTTTTCTAATGATTTGATCCTTAGTGGATGATTATTTTATATCAGGAGCAGTGAAAGCACCGGAGTTTCTATGAAAAGGTTATTGATGAGTAGTGAAACGCGTGCGGCTGAAACTTGGTTGGTTTTACGCAGTGATGGAGTTTCTGTGCGCAATGCAGAGGCTTAATGCTTTTAACACACTTTGGGGAGGGGGGTGTAGGGGGCTAAAAATAGAAGTGAGATCAAAGAAAACGTGAAGTTATCAAATGAAAACCCAAAGCCAGATTATTTATGACTATTAAAATACTGGGAGTAACACAAACACACACAAACCAACACACACAGCGTGAAAACATAAAGAACAGGTGATGACTGATGATTTATCAAACTCTTTTTCTTTAGGAAGTGTGTGTGTGTGTGTGTGGGGGGGGGTAATGACGAGGTGAAGGGCACCTTGTTGTACACTGACGCAAACCCACACACACTTATAGAACGCTTTGCACACTTTGCACAATCCAAACGGAGTGGTGCCCGCCCGCTGCTGCCCGCTGCTGCCCGCTTCTGCTCCACATCTCCACTCCACTCTTTTATTATTTATTTTTATTCTAAGTCCCGCAGTCCCTCCTGCACCGGTGCACACATGGTGAGTAGAAGCTCTGCTGCACGCGCTCTCTCTCTCTCTCTCTATCTCTCTATCTCTATCTGTTTTACTTTAAGTGCATGATTCATAATTGAAATTCACTTTAAATTAACTCTATAGTACTGTTTTTATGACGTGTGTGCCAACTTTAAAGAAGTTTGGGATTTTCTTTCAGTTTGAGCAGCTGGATCTCCAGGACCGAATAAACACTTTAATCTCTGCGTAGTTTAACTTACATTAACACTCATTAAGGAATTAATTGATTAAAACTGAACTCAAGCTTTAGGAGACATTCTTATCAATTAATGCATTGACTGAGGCTGGAGATTTATCTGTTTAATCATTTCAAACCTTTTGTTTTGTCCTTCTTTGAAATACTTCGTGATTTTATTTACTTACGTTATTTTTATTTAATTCTATTTTTCGTTCAATGTATCTATCTTTTTTCCTGAGGTTAAAACATGATATAAGCTCGTGCTTGCGTTTTGTGTTGTAATTATCTGAGTTAAGTTGGATTGAATTGGACTTTTATTTTCGGCTGATGTTCCAGTTTTGCTGCTGCTGCAGGGGGCTCGGTGGGTGGGAGGGTGGGGGAGCAGAGGGTTTGGGAGATTCCCGGACTGCATGTTGACTGACAGCGGGGCAAATGGGGCGGAAAATTAAAGCGTCTTTCTCTAAGGGGCAAATAAAAACGAGAAGCAAAGCGAAAGCGGAGGTTTGTGGAATCTCAAAAATGAACTAAAATATCAGATTTTAGATCAAAGCCTAGTTTGCTATTTTGCTGTCGGATCGTTTGGGGGCTGCAGCGAGGGGCTGTGTCTCCGGCAGAATACTCACTGCGTTCCTTTTTTTATTCTGTTATTTGACGAGATTTGGGGACGTAATAGAGGGGAAGCTCGCGAGCAGGAGGGGAAAATAAAACGAAAAACGAAAAACGTGCAAATAGATTTTGATCGTCTTTAGGTTTTAGATTAGGGTTTTTATTATTTATGGTATTTTACTGAACGCGACCCGCCTGTTTACGGCTCTGTTTTTTTTTTAGTAATATTATTGCACATTTTATTTCGATCGAATCCTTTTCTTTTTGCTTGCATTATTGTATTTTTTTGTTATATTTACTTGTCTATTTTATCAGCTCTATGTGCTTAAAGCTGCTGCTTTTCTGACTCTGGCAGGATTTTTCCGAGCACAGAGACATGCAGAGGCAGATGCAGGAGGGCTCGTTGGGAATTGCCCCCCATGGTCCGGGCGGAGACGGGGTCCAGTTGCCCCTCGATGGCACCGAGCGAAAAACTTTCTGCCCCTCGGAAAAGAAACCGGGAGAAATGGATTCCAACAAAGTGTACGGGACGTTTTCGAGCGGCGGCCCCGTTCCTACCCCTGTTCCCCCCATGTCTGCCCCTAACACGGATTCATCGGGGCAGTTTTACTCCCAAACGGATAAAGCCATGTCGCAAAATAACTGCCCCTCCTCTGTGAGGCAGGGAGCCGTGGTGGTCCTGGGCACAGATGGCACCGCGTCTGTTCAGCTTAACCGGGTAAGTGGATGTCAAATTCGCGTTTTGTAGCTCGAAAGAAGGGCATCTACGGGCAATTAATCCCGAATGAACCCCTCGGGGTGTATAGGGGGTCCGTGTTCATGCACGCGGGGAAAGAACAAAAGCTTAAGGGGGCATTAAAGGTGGTATACGTGCACCTGGCACTCTGTTAGTGCTGAGATCAGCAAGAACTAAAAACCCACCCGCAGTGCAGAGAAGAATCAGCTGCATTCGCACCTACGGTCAGGAAAATAAAGACTTCCATAGAAAAATGGCAGGTCTGAGCTTTGTGCAGTGTTAAATCCTGCAGAACTGAATAAACACCTAACGCAGGTGTTTGAATAAGGAATGGATTTCTCTCTGCGTCTAAAATGGTGTTTAAAATAAAGGAGAAAATCACAAAGTCTACCGTTACATGTGACCTGAGTGCTGATTTAGCACCGTTATAAAGGAATAAACACATAATCATGATTAGGTGTTTAACATGTGGTTTCAGAGTCTGCTGAGATCAGCATTTTGGGTTCAGTCTAAAGTGCTGGGCTCAGCAAAAACAGCTTCCAAAACGGAAGAGATGTGCGGCATTTATGAAATTGATAAACCCATCCTGAATAAACACCTGCAGTGTTGAATTCAGTAAATGTGGAGAGATTCTCAGTGTTTAATCACAGTGCAGAAGAAAAAGTGCTGACACTGAATAATAAGAAAACAGAGGCTGAAATCGTTTGGTTCTAAAACACAATGAACAGTGTTGAGGTACAGCGAGTCCTCAGATCAGGATTTAACCCCGTGGTGTTAAATAAACACCATGGTTCAGTTACATTTCTTTGTAACTGGTTGATGTGCGGAGATCAGGAAACACTGAGGGTGAGAGCACTGAATCTGAATCTAAAACAACCTTAATCGTTGTATAAGAGCAGAATGAACACCTGTTATATTATTCTAGTATTCTATTAACACTGCACACAGTGTTGAGCTCAATTTATGTGAGTTTTATGAAAGGCAGAATGTTTACATAAGCATTAAACACACGTACCTGAAATATGACTGAAATGACAGAGTGCTGGTTTGGCCACCATTGCAGGAACCCGGGTTCTACTCACAGCGGTGCCTCCTGCAGGGTCGGGGAGTCACACACAGACATGATCGATCACCTGGTGCTGCAACAGCGGTACCTACAGAGCCCTGAGCTCTACTGAGGCTTCTGTTCCTGTGTTTCAGGGTTTAAGTTCTGGAGCCTCACAAACATGAGCTGAAAAAGCATTCGAGTTCAAATGTGAACATAAATAGAAATGCTGATTTCTGCTGAGCTCAGCATGTCTGCAGATCAGCTCTGAGCAGCAGGACCATATTAACCCTCGAAAGATTTGGGGGCAGTTTGAATCGAAACAAAATGAGCTGACATTACTGGTTTGGCTTCGTATCAAATGAGTTTGGGTGATTTGATGCAGAGTAAAGAGAAAATTGAACAGGAGATGCTTTCTTCTGCACATTCTCTTCTCAGACTGACCTGTAAAACGAGAGGAAATCTCATGTCTTAACACATTTGTTTGGTTGCTTTGTGTGATGTTGAGGTTACTGTAAGTTGCAAGTTTATTAAAATCTTCAAAAATGACATCATCGCTTTGCTCGCGAGCCCAACAGAAATGATCATCATCTGGTTTAAATCTCCAGGATCAAACTGAACTTGAGGATAAACTAACTACTGTTAGCACTGCTGCAACTAAAGAACAGAACAGAAGTGGGTTAGGTCAGCCCAGTGATACTGGGAGCTCAAACTAAACCAGTAACCAATGACAGGATGTGATGGGAATACTTAATGGATTCAGAACCTGCAGCATTCCATCATTCCACTGTACGAACCCGAGCCACCAGGAATTAACGCACAATTACACATTATAACCTAAACAAACAAACAATGCTTAACTATTAACTGAAAATGTAAATGTAAACACATACAGTACAGAACTAAGCATTGAATGAACACCTCTGTGGCGCTAAACTATTAACTTTATTGTTTTATTAACACTAACACGCAATAATGCTGTAATGTTTAATTAACACCTAGAGTAAGAGTAAATACTACCAGCACTAAATAAACACTTCTGCAGTGCTAAACTATCAACTGTAACGTTTAATTAATACTTACAGTAAAAATGAACTTGTTCGTCTTTAAATGAACACCTCAGTGAATTCAGCTAACGCAGTACTAAACTTTAGCGTTTGCCGAACGCTAACAATACTAAGCTAGTACCTTACTCACCTACAGTAAATAAACACTAAATAAGAAACTCTTCCAGCGGTGAATTAACACCTGCAGTACCGAAGATTTATTCTGTAAGATATATATATAATAAAGTGCACTGGGTGTTTGATTAACACCTGGAGCCTTTGCTGAACACCTGCAGTGTCGCAGGAGCTGCAGTGTTGAGGTGATAAATGACACCTGCAGTGTTTTCATCAGCGCCCAGCTCAGCAATCGTGCAGTCTTTATGTGCACTCTATTCCCGGAGTGGTGCAGAATGAACACCTAAACGAAGGAACGAACACCTGCCATGCTGAATTAACGCATGTAGTGTTAAGTCGTGTGATTGGTGTTTGTTTGCTGAGGTGAGCATGTTCAGTTTAATTCAATTAAATTCAATTTTGTTTGTATAGCGCTTTTTACAATAGACATTGTCGCAAAGCAGCTTTACATTGATGTATAAAACTAGAGTGAAATTAACACAACGCTGCATGAACACACACACACAGTGCTTAATAAATACCTGCAGTGCTTAACTTATTAGGTCTCATCTAGGAATACATTGAACTGAAAAGCTGGCTCAAGTTTTGTTTTGTTGTGGAATTAGGAATAATGTTCGATTAGAAAACAGCCCACAGTGTTCACAAACACCTAAATCAGCATAAACACCTACAGCACTGGCTTTATACTGTATTTACAGTGTTGTATCACATCTGTCGTAGTAAATTAACCTGCAGTGTTGAATTCCTAAATACCACGGCACTTTGGTGTTTAATTACATCATATGGTATTGGATTAACACCTTTAATATGGGTTGTAAAAACTACAACGCTTTATCAGTGTAAAACTGCACCTTAAATTAAACATTAAACATTAAACAACAAACTCATTGTTCTGTACAGACATTACACACATTACACATTACACCACTTTGTGTTCCTCCAGGAGCAATAATAGTTAGACTCACAAACACTACAGGGAGCATGTTCATAGATGAGGGTTCCTTTACTTCCATCTCAAACTTGGATTACACTGTTGTTAAGGTAGAAACCATTGGACTCTGGAGCAACGAGCACCATGTGAAAAAAACCTGTGCTTCACAACGTCCAGACCTTTTAACTTCATCTAACTGAATGCAGACCTGATGACCAAGCAGTGTAGAGTTTAAATAGAACATAAACGATGCTGTTCCGCACTGTTCTGTGGAGTTAGTAATGCACAACATTACGTTTGGAGGAAAGAAATCACAACGAATTCAGGCCAGCTGTGCCACCTTAACCAAGTGAAAGATGCGTTGGCATGACGTAAAAGAGAGCTGAACGTAATCAGCAGCTGTAAATAAATCGTTACTGCTCCCAAACAAGACGTAGGGCGGTGCACATACTTTTTCCAATTTGGACTTTTAAATGCTTGTGTCTCATAAAGAAGGCCAAAGTGCAATAGTGTGTTTGGTAGTTTGAGCAGACTGAGTATTTTTTAAACGAAGAATTTGTGTAGAAATCCAGGTCCTATCAGATTAGGAATCTCATTTCCTTCTGCAATTTAAAGACTGAATTTTATTGTAATTTACTGTGATTTTATTTAGGTTCAAGCTTTAAAAGTGAAAGGTTTTTGTTAGGTTTACGTTTAGTACAGAAAATATGTTTTCAAAAATGATCGAAAGGAATTGAATGAATTTCTGATTTCTGTTTGTAAAAGAATAGCTGTTTTATAGAAATAAAACAAACTGCACTATAATAATGAGATTCTATGTTAGTGCACATTCGATTTTTAAACAGCTTTCGATTCGGTTAGTGGTAATATATTAATAAATCACTAAATGTATTAACATTGTTCTACAGTATATATTCATTCTATTTTATATCGATATAATGAGCTGAATTGCTGAACACTTTCAAAAGTTTCAAAACCTGCATGGTAGAGTTTATATTACTAGACGTGAATAGAAATCTGTAATAAAAGTAAAGTGAAACGTATTTTTATAGCTTACCTGGTGTAAGTTCTGCTGATCCTGCATAAGTGTTACTTTATTTTATTATACATTCATATATATATAAAACATATGAATATATAATATATTATCCTATATAATGATTCTGATTTCTTTTGGAGCTGCATAACTGTTTGTTAGCCACAGCATTTTTATTTATCTCTATGCAGAATGATGAACATGCATCAGATTTTATTTCGGAGGAGAAAAATAAACAGAATATTGTACCATAGGCTGTACAGAATATTTGTGTTTGGTTACTGATGCCCTACAGGAGAATTCATTGTTATTTATTTGTTATTTTCTTGTTAAGTGGTGTGTGCTGTACAAATGTATTGTGCATAACTTATGTATGCAGCTATGATTGTGTTTAAGAGCAATGTTAATTATGCGGTACGGTAGACATTTAATTCAAACTTTACGGTAAAATGAAATGCAGTAAAAGCAGTTTATCTAATCATGTCTATTTTAAGGATCTTTACTCAAGTAGGTTGTTTGATTAGAGGTGCAAGTGTGAAAATAAAAAAAAGATCGCTCAGTTACAATGTTGTGTTTAAATAGAAGGTGATGGTGCTGCACACACAACACACACAGCACAGAGTTCTAGAGTGACTGGATGATGATGATGATGATGAAGATGATGATGGTGCAGTGAATTTAACAGGCACGTTTACCTGTTCCAGGATGAAGATGATGATGACGGAGATGAGAATAAAGCCAGAGGGAACTGGTCCAGTAAGCTGGATTTTATTCTCTCCATGGTCGGTTACGCTGTGGGATTGGGAAACGTCTGGAGGTTCCCGTATCTGGCCTTCCAGAACGGAGGAGGTATGGAACCTTTCTTGGTTCAGCTGCATGATCATCCGAACGTCAGCTAGTTAGCATTCTGGTATGACTCCGCCCCGTTGTGGTGTGCAGGTGCGTTTTTGATTCCGTACCTGATCATGTTGGGTTTGGCTGGAATTCCGATCTTCCTGCTGGAAGTTTCTTTGGGGCAGTTTGCCAGTCAGGGACCCGTGTCTGTGTGGAAGGCCATTCCTGCCTTACAAGGTAAACTTACACCCACAAACTCTACACAAACTTTACACACACTTTACACAGTCTCTAAAATATATTCTGCACAAACTCTATACAAACTGTACACAGACTCTACACAAACTCTACCCAAATTCTACAAAAATTCTATACAAACTCTACATGATCTCTACACAAACTGTTCACAGTCTCTACACAACCTCTGCGCAAATTATACACAAACTACATAAACTACACAACAAACTCACAAAACTCTATACACAAACTCTACACAAACTCTACACAAACTTTACCCAGTCTCTACACAGACTCTACAAAAAAATCTACACAAAATTCTACACAAACTCTACACAAATTCTACACAAACTACACATGCTCTGTGCAAATTCTACACAAACTCTACACAGACTTTACACAAACTCTACACAAGTTCTACATAAACTCTATACAAATTCTACACAAACTCTACACAGACTTTACACAACTCTACACAAACTCTACACAGACTTTACACAGTACACTGACACCTTAAACCTACAAATATACTTTCAAACACACCGCTTTACTTTTTACTTAAAGTTTATTTAAAGAATTACCCTCATTAAAACTTTACACTCTGGTTCACACTTTTTTTCTAATCACCTGTTTATCCTAAATACAAACCTTTGCACTTTTTAAATTCAAATTGACTAGTTTTAGGTTTAAAATTTAGAGAACTCATGACTTTACTTGGCAAACTGTAAACATGACTTGTAATCTTTACAGTCTTCCGTTCACTTGACACAACCTAGTAAACTTGACTCACACAATGTATACATTTTTACTGTAAATACATTACTATAAACAGCTCTATTAATATCACTAATGTACACTTTATGCTTGATTTTAAAATGTACACATTTAGAAGTTTACAACAGTTGTTTTACTATAACCACACATTGTTTGCAATTACCTTAACTTTTGTAAACTTTTTTACTTTCAAATGCGATCTTCCACAAGCTTGACATAGATTTAAACATTTTTATTGCAAATACATTTATAGGCATTTTTCTCAATTCGAGGAATGTAAGCTTTACATTTTTGAAAAGTTTTAAGTTTACACTACACTGTACACTCATCATGGTACAAACTTTAGACTTACGTTATGTTTGCAGTAAAGTTTACATTTGTAATCTTTACCCTTTCAAAAGGGAGTCTTATATAAACTTTACATCGATAAACTAATTATGTTCAACTTTACACTTTTTTATATCTTATGCATTAAAAGACAGTTTTGTTATAAGATTAATGTAAACGTTGCCGTGCTATTGCTATAAATGCTAGTTACCATGCTTAAAAGTAATGTACTGTTATCTCGTCTCGTTTATTTATTTTAGGTTGCGGGATTGCCATGTTGATTATTTCAGTCTTGATAGCCATTTACTATAATATAATAATGTGCTGGACTCTGTACTACCTGTTCGCTTCCCTCACTTCGTTGAAGGGCTTATTGCCATGGACCTACTGTACCAACGAATGGAACACAGCCGAATGCAAAGATAAAGACATACTGCAGCTGGGTAAGAAATCATCTAACTAAAACCTAAAGTATGTGGACACCTGAGCATGACAGACAAAACCATGAGTGTTAATATCAGTGTATGAGCTTCAGATGTTGCAGAGATGGTAGAGATGTTTATGGTGGAGATGTTGATGTTGGTGGAGATGTTAATGGTGGAGATGTTAAGGGTAGAGATGTTGATGGTGGAGATGTTGGTGGTGGAGATGTTGATGGTGGAGATGTTGGTGGTAGAGATGATGGTAGAGATGGTGGTGGAGATGTTGATGTTGGTGGAGATGTTGGTTGTAGAGATGATGTTAGAGAAGAGATGTTGGTGGTAGATATGTTGATGGTGGAGATGTTGGTGGTAGATATGTTGATGGTAGAGATGTTGGTGGTAGAGATGTTGATGGTAGAGATGTTGGTGGTAGAGATGTTGATGGTGGAGATACTGATGGTGGAGATGTTGATGGTGGAAATGTTGGTGGTAGAGATGTTGATGGTGGAGATGTTGATGGTGGAGATGTTGGTGGTAGAGATGTTGATGGTGGAGATGTTGATGGTAGAGATGTTGATGGTGGAGATGTTGGTGGTAGAGATGTTGATGGTGGAGATGTTGATGGTAGAGATGTTGATGGTGGA
>JAUZST010002737.1:0-17761 GCA_034779995.1 Parotocinclus haroldoi
CGGAGTCAACTATAGCTAAATTGAATTCGATTCTTTTTGGATTGACTCTCAGACGGACCGTAGAGCGGTTAACATGATTTCACGGTCTTGGTCTAAGATGTTCTTTCATCTAAACAGAAAACAACCATGTCTTCGGCAAATGAAGACTGACTGGTCGTGTGTGAGAAGATTATTGACGTCCGATTTAAAAGGTAGCCTACCTGAAATAATAAAATGATTGCCAAGGTGTGTTGATCTGCTATCTTTCAGTGCGCAAGCGGCACCTTTTTGTTGTTATATGTATCAAACATTATGGTGCAAAGTGAGCATTTGCAGTTTTAATTAGATTTTGATGTAGCCAGTGGTGCAGTGAATTGTAGCTTTATAGTAAAGTTGCGGTGTTGTGCACGAATAGAACACGTGACTAGTTAATCGTTGAGTCAGTGCGGTACATGTGAAGTCAAAGTCTGGAAGGGATTTGAATTTAATGGCCTTGGTTGCTTGTGAAGGTTTCATAACAAAGTACTCCTTCAATTTGTCAAATTCTTTGACTAGGAATCATGCTCGTATGTAACCTTATCGTCCGTTGTGTATAAATTTGTTATATACACTGCTCACTTGATCAGTGAGCAGTACACATTGTTTTCGAATATATGATATGATATGCTCTGTCGTATTAAGATTATCTATTGAAGTGTTTAAGATTCACAAAAGCTGTGATGAGTGCAAATGTTACATCTTAACACTAAGTACCGGTTACGTTACTACCATATAATTGTTTTCTCATTTTATGTTTAGGTGCGAAACAAATAAAACCACTAGATGGCGTCAGAGTATTAGACCTCACTAGGTAAGCCCGGAAAATCAAAAACAGGAGTTTCTAAGGATTTAACACCAGCGTCGAAAGAAATTTGCAACAATTTAGAAGGAAATACGATATATAATTTTAATAGTTTTTGTGTGTCTTATTTCAGAGTACTGGCTGGTCCCTTCGCAACAATGATACTAGGAGATTTGGGTGCAGAGGTGATCAAAGTTGAGCGACCAGGTGAGTAGTCATTAATACATAAAGGAAAAATGTGCTGTTGATCAAACATTTGTATGTGCTACCTCAACACTTTTAATATAATGCACATGTAATGTGTATATAATTCAGGCATTTTATCAAAACTAATGAAGAAAGTCTTTGCCTACTTTAAATGGAAACTTGATTGATTTGTAAAGAGCCCTGAATTGAACTCCTTCCCCTCCCTTCGGGAATTGGCCTAAGGACAGTGTTTGTAACATGAGAACGACCCCAAACACACCTCCAAGAGGACCACTGCCTTGTTAAAAAACTGAGGGTAAAGGTCAAGCATGTCGCCAGACCTAAACTCTGTTGGGGCATTTTCAAATGGAAGGTGGAGTGCAAGGTCTCTAACGTCCACCAGCTCTGTGATGTTGTCATGGAGGAGTGGAAGAGGATTCCAGGGGCAACCTGTGAAACACTAGTGTACTCCATGCCCAAGAGAGTTAAGGCAGTGCTGGAAAATAATTGTGATGAATTTTGTGAAAACAAGCTACGATACCATTAATTAACAAACTTGTGGATGCCAGCTCAAGTGCATGTTTCCATTTTAGCAAAAGGGGGAACAAGCCATATGCTAATATTCTGATGCTTTCAGAGATTCAATTTTCACTCAGATTGTCATGTATTAAGGATTATCATGGATAATGTAATAAGGATTTGATCCTAGGGACACATCAACTATGAGAGATCCAGAAAATTAGATTGTATGATTTTTATCTGTTTTCTCAGAATTTTGGTCCACACCTTGTCTTTGATTCTGCTAAAATCAGCTCTTTTTTGAGCAGGGTTGGGTGATGACACAAGATCATGGGGACCTCCATTTGTTGGTGAAGAAAGTGTATATTTCCTCAGTGTAAACAGGAATAAAAAGGTAATTTAGCAACAGATTTTAGATTAATACAATTGATTACTTACATAACTCACATAATTTAGTAATAATGTATAGTATTACATAAATATTACATAATTACATACATAATTAGTAAAAGCTGCAGTAAAAAGTTAAAGATTGAAATTTAATCATGTATGTCTTCCAGAGCATTGCTGTGAATTTGAAAGATTCAAAGGGGGTCAAACTTTTAAAAGAGGTGTGTTGGACAACCAATTTAATTAATTCTGAACTGAATCACATTGTCATATGTATGAGCTCAGAATCTCTGATGTTTTGCTGTATGTCTCAGCTTGCCAACCACTGTGATATTCTAGTGGAGAACTATCTTCCTGGGAAACTGGAAGAGATGGGACTTGGCTATAAGGATCTGAGAGAAACAGCCCCACAACTTATATACTGTTCCATAACAGGTATTAACTTTGTTTGTAAGAACCAAGTGAGCAAACCATTTCCATGCAATTATATTTATATATGAGATATAAATGTTTATATTACACTTTATCTCACAAAATTGAGTATACTCTTTACATTTTTGTTGTTACTTTATTATATATTTTTATGTGACGACACTGAAGATATGACACTTTGATACAATGTAATGTAGTCAGTCTACAGCTTGTATAACAGTGCAACTTTGCTGTACCCTCTAAATAACTCAACCCACAGCCATTCATTTCTAAATCGCTAGCAACAACAGTGAGTACACCCCTAAGTGAAAGAGACCAAATTGTGCCCAAAGTGTCAATATTTTGTGTGTCCACCATTATGTTTCAGCACTGCCTTAACTTTCTTGAGCACTGGATCTTTATATGTTGCTATTAGAATCCTCTTCCACTTTGCCATGACAATGGAGTTGGTGTAGAGACCTTGCACTCCTTCTCCGAAACAGCTTCTTCCATTTAAGAATGCCCAACATATCTGAATAGGGTTTAGGTCTGGAGACATGCTTGACCTTTATCTTAGTTTCTTTAGCAAGGCAGTGGCCATCTTGTAGGTGTGTTTGGGGTCATTGTCGTGGTAGAATACTGCCATGTGACCCAGACTGCAAAGGGAGGGGATCATGCTCTGCTTCACTGTCATAGTACATGTTGGCATGGTGGTTCTCTCAGTGAACTGCTCCCCACAGCCGGCAGCGCTCATGCAGCCTCAAACCATGACATTGCCACCACCATGCTTAATTGTAGGCAAGACACACATCTTTGTACTCCTCACCTGGTTGCTGCCCCAGACACTTTACACTATGAGAGCCAAATAAGTTTGCCTTAGTCTCATCAGACCATTGGACATGGTTCCAGTAATTCTTGTTCTTAGTCTGCTTGTCTTGAGCAAATCTGTCTTTTTTGTGCATCATCTTTAGAAGAGGCTTCTTTCAGAGATGACAGCCATGCAGACCAATTTAATACATTGTGCACAGGTCATATGGTCTGAGCACTGACAGGCTGAACCCCACCCCTTTAAACTCTGCAGCAATGCTGACATCACTCACTCAAAAGCCAAAGTCTGTTCTGTGCCATGTTAAACCACTGTTTGGTCTTGCTGCAGCTCATGTACAAGGTGTTGGCAATCTTTTTATAGCCTAGGCAGTAATGTGGAGGAACAGTTTTTTTTTTTCAGATCCCCAGAGAGATATTTGCCACGAGGTGGCTTGTTGAACTTCCAGTGACCAGTATGAGAGTGTGTGAGAGTGATAACACCAAATTTAACACACCTACCTCCTATATCAAACTGCCTCCATAATCAAGCCTGAAAGTCATCAGATCCCAAACAACCTAGATTTGTTGATAAAGATGATATGGTTCCAGTCCATAGCAGGCCAGGTTTCTTCTTCCCAAACAATGGCAGCAGTGGCTGGCAGGGCACATAATTTGCTACGAGCTAAAAACAAATATAATTTACTCAAAGGACCTTCAGAGTCAACAACAGTTGCAACTCATGCATAATTGGATGCAATGATGATGAGGATGAAGGTACTTTGACAGTTAGAATTATATTCTGACAGAGAGGATTAATATAGCCTGATGGTTAGCATTAGCATGCCTCGTGAAATGTACTCTGTTACCACATTTAATTGGAGTGACTGGGCTTTGTCACCATAATGGCTGCCTGGAGAGTGCTTTCACATGCCAGACACTCATAAACTCAAAGTCAAGTCACATTCAGTAAGCAACAAGAGTTGGTTTCATCCCACACTCCTTAAATCACCCATTCCTAGAACAGATATAGAAGGTTAAAGAAATGGCTTGCATTCGTACCATCACTCTCTCTTTCTTTCTTCTTCTTTTCCTTGTTTGTTTAAAGGAAACAAAACACAATTGTTGACTTACGAGTCAAAGGCTTTTCAAATTATGTTGTGATGAATATTATGCTGTAAATTCTTTTGGATTAAATTGTTGGGGTGCTTGGGGTTGAAGGTGTAAATAATATATTAAACAAAGGTATTCACAAAATCAGGGAATGGGTTAATAAATGTACACTTTACATGTTTTTCTTTGTGTCTAATGAACATATCCTTAGCAGTCAGATTGGGAGCAGGAGGAAGGGCAGGATGCAAATTACTTTAAGGAAGAAAAAAACTTTAATGTTTCACAGACTTTTCAATGGCTGCAGGAGATTTTCCTCTAATATGGTCAGCTGTGTTGGAGTTTGAAAACACTTATTGTTAAACTTTTAGTGCCTGATGGTTTATGTCCAGCCCTACTTTTAAGTCTGACCTAAATGTAAGCCAGTATTTTAGCTAGCAGTTTTAAATAGTTAAATACTTACCCTCAAATAAATTGTGCCATAATATTTTAGCATGTTTCAAGCACCTTTTCATCTAACAATTGCAGTTGGGGTATTATTCTCTGAAGTCCAAGATGAAATTTCTCAGATGATAACATCACCACGGAACTGTATAGCAATGCATTCACAGCCTAGTTCCTATCTCTTAACAGTATCTTCTCATTTCCTGGTTTTAGCTTACACAATTATTCATATATATCACACCTTAAGAACATCTTGTTATTATTGTAGTAAAATGTGTAGTAATGTGTATTATATGTAGTAAAATGTTGATAGGTTTCAGTTTGGGCTTTATAATCACATGTATATATTATTTGGAAGAATTTCCCAACCACCTTCAGGCTTTGACTACAAATGCAGTTTGAGTCAAAATAGTTTTGTCTTTTCTCAGTGCAGCTAAATAAATGTATATAAAACGCGCACACACACACACACACACACACACACACACACACACACACACACACACACATACATATATATATATATATATGTGTGTGTGTGTGTATGTCATCAAAAGGTGTCTACTAAACCACAGAGACAAATGCTTAAGGATAGTCATTTCATTATTCTCTGACATTAGGTAGGAAAATTTAATATTGATTCAGGATTTTGATAATATATTTTCTCGGTGAGGAGTAAAATGCATGCAAATACTTTTGTTTTTCCTTTTTATGTGAAGGTCACAATTGCAGCCAATTTCCCATGTAACTCTCATTTTGAAACCCTGAAGGTACCTCCCATGGGACCTCATTAAGTTGTGGATAGTGGACTGTTATCTTGAAGTGATTTACAGCACTCAATTTATGCTGTTTAATTTTTTCTTGATGGGGTAATTTTTCACTCTCTGCCACTGTGTTAGTCATGTGGACTGGTGTGCTGAGGTGTGATTGATGGTCTCGTGAGACTGTGATGATAACCAGACTTGCATTTATGTATACCAGAATAATCATCCAATCACATTTTGGTCACTGACTGGTATTTTTTCTTGCTTCTTTCTAACTTATTAAGTGATGACTAATATAATTTGGGCAATTAACATCAGTGTTGTCTCATGTTTGGAATGAACTGTTGGTATACTACTACTAAATTAAACATTCCATAATGAAATATTCCCTCATTTTTGTGAGCAATGTAGTTTGTAGTCTGGGATTTGTGTGGCATATCTTTGCTTCACATTTTAATGGTCACTGATTGTTGTAGCCTTCCTTTGGTCTAATATCAACAGTTATGCACATTGGTTAATGACCCAAGTAGATACCACTTTGAAGCTAGTAGGTCATTTATTTTGCAAATGTTTCCAAATATCAGTCATTAAAAGTGAGTTATTAAAACTCACTTGTAAACCGTATATTTTACTGTTTATAAACTTGGCCTATGAAAGCCATGGAGTTAGTTAGGGAAATACCCATTTGCCATTTAATCACTGAAATGGTTTGAAAAGTTGTTTTATTATCCATAACACTTTATTCTTGCCCTGTGCTAATCTGAGTTCTGGATTTAATAGCTGTGAAAAGGTAAATCAGTTAATTGACTAAACATCTTGCAATGAAAAGTATAATAACGGCCTAAAACACTTTTTAATGAAAATATATACACACTTATCAACTTGTATACACGCTCATCAACTTGGCTGTAGGTCATCCTGCTTTTTATGTGATTTACAAAAAGAAAATCATGCCCTGTCACAAACCTTAACCTTTGCCGATGTATACCATAACGATTAAAACCAATAAAGGCTATAACGATCTCTGGCTGGAGTTACACAAAATTATGTAAATTTGCTGTCCCCTCAAAATAACTTGACACACAACCAGGAATGTCTAAATTACTGGCAACCAAAGTACATACGTCCCTAAGTAAAAATGGTCAAATTGTGCCCACTTAGCCACTTTCCCTCCTTGGTATCGGGTGGTCTCTGGTGTGAATGGGGAGCATGCGTGTTAAAAGACTACTGGAAAGATGTCCTGTGCTCTGATCTGACCAAAATAAACTTATTTGGTCCAGATGGTATGAAGCTTGTGTGTTATCAACCAGGTGAGGAGTAGAAAGACAAGTGTGATGTCTACAGTCAAGCATGGGGGTGGGAATATCATTTTTGGGGCTACATGAGTGCTGTCGGCTGTGGGGAGCTACAATTCATTGAGGAAACCATGAATGCCAACATGTACTTTGACATAGTGACAGAACATGATCCCCTCTCTTCAGAAACTTGACCACATGGTAGTATTCCAATATGATAATGAACCCAAACACACCTCCGAGACCTCCACTGCCTTGCTAAAGACTGAGGGTAACTGAGGGATCATATGTCACTATTGATCATATGTGGAGGAGCACAAGGTCTCGAACAGCCACTATCTCTGTGATGTTGTCATGGAGTAGTTGAAAATGATTCGTTTGGTAACCTATGATGCTCTAGGGAACTTCATGCCCAAGAGAGTTCAGGTGGTGTTTACGCAAAATATTGACACTATTGGGCACAAGTTGGCAATTTCCACCAGACACAGCAAATTTACACTGTTATACAAGCTGTTTGTATCAAAGTGTCATATCTTCAGTGTTGTCCCATCAAAAGACAATAAAATAGTTGAGGGATATAGTCACTTTTCTTTCCATTTTGTAACAAAATGGCTGTAAAAATATTATTCAAGGTAATTTATTTATTATGGGGAAATTATTCTATATGACATTTGTGAGTGGAGAAAGTGAATCTGTGCTTTCAGTGTTTGGAGTTAACCCTGAAAAAAACAGTCGCTGGTCTACTGTAGATTTAGTGTGAACTGTGAGGATAATGGCATCAGGCACTACAAAATTCTCAGAAACTCTCTAGCACACAGATGAACATGTGTAGCTCTTAAGAGCTGAGCGCACCATTTGGGACAGAAAGCAGATGCCACTCGCGGTTTGTTCTCCAACTCTGCATTATTGAGGTCTCCATGACCCACATGGACCAAACCCCCATCCCACAAAAGCGACAGTGCACCCAATCTTTCATTTTATTGTTTAGGTTTAATTACTTTACAGCAAATTAAAGAGGATTAAGTGGCGTCTGAAAACAGGAGTTATTATCAACACGTGTCCTTCATTAGGCAGGCCAACACATTTAAATCCACTGAGGTTTGGATTGGGATTCCTTTCACAGGGTGTCACAGTTTCCACTGAACCTGGAACATGTTTATTTATTTATTTATTTATCATTTAATTTAATGAGCATTATTCAAAACTTTATTTATTTGCATGTACCAGTGTTAAGGCGCAGGGTTGGTCAATAATAAATAACTGATTAATCAGTCTGATTAACTCCTCACAAAATCATGAAAAAATATATTTTCTTTACCTGTTCCACACATGGTGGCATAGTACCGCTGCGGTAGTGCTGTAGCCTGTATCTCCAGAGATTCTTTATTCAATTAAACTGTGTGGAGTTGCTGCCCCATTGCCCATGTGGATTTTTTTCGGATGCCCCAAGGTGCTATCAATTTCCAAAGATACTCGTTAGGTCAGTTGGCATGTCTGTCTGTCCGTACATCTGTCTGTCTGTGTGTGCCCTGTATCGCCCCGGCTTCCTGCAACCTTGAATTTTATTATGAATTGGGAAGACAATCTAGTAATTGTTACATACAGACATATGTTTTGTACTCCAATATGGAGTTTGTTAAAAGCTGAATATGCTCTGCCAGTGGTTTTGGAGCGTGTTGGTTGTTCTGGCAGCCATAGCTTTAGTCTGACCATTTGTCCTGTATGTCTGCTTGGTGCACAGTATGAATTAGGGTTCATAACACAGAGAGTTCATGACGCTTTTATTAATAGACTGTAGTTGTAAAGATAAATTATATTAATTATCAATTAACACCAGTTAATTGCTATGTGCCTTGTTGGGTCCACAAGGCTGAATGTGCAGTGTTGACCACCTTTGAAGGACTGAGGGATAGTGAGTCAAATTAAGCAGATAAACATACACCAAAGGCAGTCATTGCAGTGTATAAAACTAGTCATTTCCTGCTCAGTTTTATGTTGCCATTATTTATTTATTTATTTATCCATTTCCTATTTACAAATTGCTGAGTGTATGTTGACAATTCTATACTATTATTGTATATAGCTTAGATGTTCTAATGCTAAATTTACCACGTCCTAATTTGGTTACTGTGGAGTCCATTTGAGTACAACAAACTGGTATCCGGTTCAATAAACCAGTTTAGGATTATTTGAACCTAGTGCCATGGCACATACAAGGTAAATATACTGTGGGCATAAAGAAATGGGCATGGTCATCAGAAATACATTTACCATGCTGTGACATTTAAACAATGCTCAGCAGGTATGAAGGGGTCCGAAAAGTGCCATAAAATAACCCCCAAAGCATTATACCACCAACCTTCAGCCTGAATTATCTAAACAAGGTTGGAACCTGGATTCATCACTAAAGACATAGCTCTCCTGGTTTCTTGTTCTTGAAACCAGTCCTGGTCCATTTTGTCTTTGCTCTGGAGCACACGGCATCCATTTTTACAAAAAAAAAAGACCTGAAAATACTGATTTTCAGATCTGACCACAGTACAGGTTTCAGCTGTGTGATGGTCCATCGTAGAGACCTTCAAGCCCAGAAAACTCGATGCAGCTTCTGCACATGGTTCACATGAGGCTTCTTTTTTGCAAAGTAAAGGTTTAAGTTTCATTTGAGAACGTAACTCCATATTGTAGTGGTTGACACAGTTTCCCAACTCAATAACTTTCCCATATGGTTACATCAGCCATGGTTCTTCATACAGTGCTGTCTGAAAGATCAAAGTCAGTGATCTACCAAGTCTTTGGCTTTGTGTAAAATAATTAATCCTTTGTTCATTTGATTTGTATTTTGTTAATTTACAAAATAAACTATTGAAAAAAAGATGACTCAGTATGAAATTGATGATTGTGATGTCCGGAAAATGCAAATGCTGTCATATAGCCACAGACTTCAACAACCAACACCTAGAAAGACCACAAATTTCACACAGAACTGTTGCATTCCTCATGGCAAAATTCATAGAAACCGGGACTGTGGACAACAAGCCACGTAGTGGTCTTCTGGAGACCTCTACTAGCCTTTGTGAAAAAGTCCATGATGTAGCATGTGCTGTGTCCTGTTTTTTTTTTGACTCTCCCTGTATATTGAACTTTATTACTCTAGAAACAGATATTGCTTTGAATAATAAATGTAAGACTTTTTCTTAGGCTTTTTTCATTGATTTGTGCTAGCAGAGTCTGCAGTGTGAACACTAAATGTAAGTATGCAGTTTTAAAACATGCCTGGCACATGAGATAACAGCTAACACTATAAAATAAAAGTAGCTAATAAAGCGAATGCTTTATATTAAATATGCATCATGCTGGCAATGCACATGGCTCTAGTTAGTCCAGGTCTAATTCTACACAAGATTTCTCAAGATCAGTCAAGAATCTAATATGCTTATATGTGTGTTTTAGGGTATGGTCAGACTGGACCATTATCACACAAACCTGGATATGACTCTATTGCATCTGGTATGTCTGGTATGATGCACATCACAGGTCCTGAGGTGAGAAAGTCTTACTTGTCTTAAGTCTTTGTCATCTTGGTGTGACAAGAGCTTGTGTAATTTGAAAGGTGATTCTCCTATTGTCCCTATTGTCCTCTACCAGGTGCTACAAATTATATAATACCGCAGTGCATTTCCAGTGGTAACTTGTGAGCTTTTAATCATCTATGGTTGTCATGTGTCTTGTAAAAGGAAAGGTGCTACGAGAAACATAATTTGCTATAATTCAATATAGTTTAAGTATTTATTTAATTAATACCCATGGAGGATGGGTCCCCAGTTGAGTCTTGAGTCTCCAAGGTTTCTTCCTACTACTTTTAGGGAGTTTTTCCTTTCCACTGTTGCCCTAGGCTTGCTCAACCTGGGATTGGCCTTTTAAGCTAATATAAGATTGTAAAGCTGCTTTGAGACAATGCACCATTGTAAAAAGTGCTATATAAATAAATTGAATTGAATTGAATCATTTACAATAAATCATGGCCAAATAATCTACATTCTCAGAACAGCTTTTTGAGAAACACCTGTAAAACTTCTCCACATTTGCTATTCTGTGTTGTATGTGACATATACAAAGGTGTTTGCTATTTTTTTACAATACCACATTATCCATAAAATATGGTATGTTGTCTAAGTGTATCTATTGCAAATAGCCTACACATGACTCTATTACATGAAATATGTTTTTGAGGCTGGAGATCCAGTAAGGCCAGGAGTTGCCATGACCGATCTAGCCACTGGACTGTACACTCAGGGAGCAGTGATGGCTGGTCTGCTGCAGAGACAGAGGACTGGGAAAGGCCTTCACATTGACTGCAACCTGCTGTCATCTCAGGTTAGTCTCAATTTCATTAAACACACTTCAGTCCTGACAAGTTAATGTGTAGTACATTTTCCGTAGAAGGTAAACTCTTTCATGTTGATTTATTTATGTGGTCATTAAGATATAGGCATGTGGCGCAAAATGTCCAGCATTAAAATCCCACCTCTGCTGCTGGGTAAAGGTGTCTACTAAATGACTAAATGTAAATGCTCTACTTTACTGTATTGATTCCTTAAAGTGTGGTCTTTTATTCATACAGTCCATAAAATATACAATACATTCACTTAAACTAATAAAAATATCATTTGTATGAACCATGAACCAATCAAAAGGTTTGGTATTCCTGCTTTCATGAAGCTAACACTTTTTGGGTCTTGAGCAAGTTTAACCCTCAGTTGTTAAACTTAGTTCACTCTGGATAAGGGAATTTGCCAAATGCTGTAAACTACCACAAGTGTACAATGTGTGTATTTACAGATTAGAATAAATATATATTTTATTTATCTATGTGTTTTCATTAGTGATGAAACGATATGATTTGATGGGAAAAGGGAACTGCACATCACCATATCTACACAATAACAAAATATGTATTCCCACTTTAAAGCCTTATGAAAAGTGATCATGGTTGGTGTTTATCAGCTACCTGGATTGCAGATAACAGTTGCTGCTGTTAAAGAAACAATGAATTTTTTAAAAAAGGTTATTATTACTGGAGCAAATCGTGGTTGCGGTTTGTCACTCAGAATATAGACATTAAACAAATAGGAATAATGTAGCATTGTGCTTATCACCATGATGTTTGCATCTTTGTCTGTGGCAAAAAAGCACATTTAAATACTCTCACTGCCAGCTTAAGTGTGCTTAAGATGTAAGCTAAAGTAAGACTACTGTACATGTATAAAATACTTGTATTAAATACAAATAACATCCATTTGGTCATGTCTGTTTCCTTATGTCTGTAATCTGATAAGGATATTATCCTTATTATTAATGTAGGTAACCTACTTAACCCATAGCCTACCTTGTCAGATACATTAGTTGTTATAATACAACAGTAGTGATGACGAACTAACATAGTAGCCTCTGGTGTAGAATGTTTTATTAAACACATTTTTCCTTCCCCCTGGCACTGCACTTCTTATGAGCACCAACTTGATAATGAGGCACATGCCTTAACATTCAAATGAATTACATGTGCTGGACCTGCGCTCTGCACTGTGAGAAATGTGCATGAAATGTGGAACAGTTCCCACATAATTTTAATTTGAGAATTGGTTTTTTTTTATGGTACAAAGTTGACACACCACAGAAGGAGAAAAGGGGAATAATCGCTGCACTTTTGCAGCATGGCACACCAGAGTTAGATGTGCTTGTTTCTCACAGTTTCTCCATCAACTGCAAAAATGTTGCTCTGTCAAATAAAGTTTCTAATTCTGTAAATATTTGTGTGTGTGAGTGAAAGAGAGCGAGAGCAAGTAGGGTAAGGAAGAACTGAGCAGGACAGTATGTTGCATGTGAAATTATTTTTTTCACCTTAAACAGGATAAAGTATATAGAAAAGCAGTATGTGGTGGTCAATGTTGATATTAAATACATCAGTTTATGGAAAGCAGTGTCTTGGCTATTTAGTCAGTAACTGTTACTCCATATATATGTTATATTCCATATAACATTGCAATTATAATATGTAGTATATAAGTACGGTATAATGGTGTTTCAACAACACCCAGATCTTCATAAACTTATAAGCACAAATGTAATTAGATGATTTCAAACAGACGATTACCATTAGGTTTAGTTTTGAGTTAATGTCCTTAAAAGGAATATCTTACATTACCTTACCTTACAAAACACTCTGTAATCTATTAAATGTAGCACCCCATAGCAGTGAATTTGTCTGTATTTTAATCACATTTAAATCATTTTAAGTGAAAGGCCTAGCCTGGTTCCTTTCTGTGTGGAGTCTGTGTCCTTGTCTACGTGGCTTTACTCCCACAGTCCAAAGACATGTGTGTTAGGTGAATTGGTGACTCTAAAAGTGGCCCTTCGTGTGTGCATTTGTGCATGACTGTGTGTGGAACAACAGTGGAACTATATAAAATCATTTATCTAGACCATCTGAAATACATGCACTATATTGGTCAAGTATGTTTACTAGAAGAGAAAACTGTAAATTAACTTTTTCCAGCTTGAATTTTGATGAATTCTTCTTGAGTGACCAAAACACGAAATATATGCATCATAAAGGTACAAAGATTGTCTTGGGGTCATTTTTGAACAGGAAGTTACAAATTTACTTACAAATGACAAAAAACACACATACCAAGGACTGTACCAAGTAATTGAGATTGTGTGCTATTGATTGAGGACATATTCATAGGCATAATCTATGCCTGGTTGCTTTGTACCACGTCAGATCACCACCTTTCACACTCCCCCCACTGGCATGCGCTCACAGTATGATTAATCTTTCTGATCACTATGATGCTACTTTGTGGGGTAGACAAAGGCATGCTCACACAGCATAATTAATTTCATGCATGTACTAACTTTAAGGCTATTTTGTTGTTTAGGTGTGCTGACACACAGTTTTCTTATATACAGATTGATTGATTATGCAATGATTCAGCTATGTGTGCTGCATGTATAAGATTTGTTTTTTTATGGAGGCAGCTGTGTTTTGTACTTAGTGCGGGTACACCTTGAATTTTCTTGTGTATGTGCAGCATCTGCCCTCTAGTACTTCACACATGAGGAAGTTCACAGTCACATTAGCATACAAAATAAACAAAAAGCATTTTGGACACAATTTCAAATCATTTTCCAAAGCAATGTTTACTACTACTACTTTAATAATATGGCTAATATAATAATAGTAATAATAAAGAACTATGGTGAAAAATGTGCTGTTGCTGACAATAACCATATATCCCTCTGTAGGGCAATGGCTCAAACATGAGAGAGACATGAGAGTGCATATAAAAATATGTTGCTGAAAGCATTCAAGGCAGGTAATGTTTCTCTTCAGCAAAGTGCATTTAGATATATAGTCAGAAACCTTCTGTGCATTTCTAAGGGTTAATCTTTTGCTATATAATGTTTACACCATTTTATTATTAATAATAATAACAACATTAAACCTCTACATTAATAAATAAATTGATCATAGTAGTAGTGTTACAATGAAAGTGAGTGGTATCCACTGATAAAATGTCTTTCTGTTAAAGAGAGAAAAAAACATTATATTCATGTTTGATGAGTGGCAGGATGTTTCTTCAGTCAAAGTAGAGTCGGTGTTCAAAATCCAATTAAGCAGCTTTATCTTAGTTTAGTGAAGCGAGGTAATTTTTGACCCTTAGGACAAGTGGACTATACAGAATGTTAAGACTTCACAATGGTTAAATACGAACCATATGTGGACATCTTAGGCTTTGGCTTGGGTAAAACACGTTTATTTATATAAAATGGTATGCTGTTATTCAAAGATAATCAATAACACTTTGTACTCTCATGCCGAAGCATGGTATACGGTGGCTAGAGAAAAATCAGCATATCCTGTCAAGATCAGTAAATACACATAGCTTTGTCCAGATGTATTTATACATTTATAACATAAAAATAAAACTGTTGAAAGACATGGTGTAGATGTTTTTGATTACATCAGAATAAAACTGTTTTTTGAGGTTTCCACTACTAAAATTAAGAACTGATGTTTTCAAAATATTGTATGCTGTAAAAGTTTTCACATAAAGATCTGAAAAGGTGAAGATGAGCTTATAATGGCTCTTAGTTTTATTTGTGGTATAAAACTGTTTACAGTTCAGTGTGTTATTAAGAAGTATGTGTATGACACCATGAAAGCATTGCCTAGATCAGGCCATTCCTTTAAATTGGGTGATTTAACGAAAAGGATATTGATCAGAAAAAGCTGTCAAGATTGTGTTGGCGACTATGACAGACTTGGGCTTGAACATTTGTGATTGGTCTGTGTGTGTCACAACAATCATTTGATTTCAGTGTATGGCAAAGGTGGTTTAACTGGTAGGATGATTTTCTATAGCCACAGTAACTGTCATTCATTCAACTTTAATATTGCTGTTTTGTAGTTTAATAAAATATCACTCAACAGGAGGATAACTGGTTAGTTATTTGTGAGCTATAAATATTGCCCATTAATTCAATTACAGATTGAATTGTGGTAAATTTCGTGGAAACCAATAAGGCATTTTTTAAAGAATTGTTTAGTGTGTTTCTTAGTGAAGCTGAATGATGCTGGTGTGTAACTTGTTTAACAAGTTACAAGATAATAGAGATGCATCATCACCAACCAGCAGAAACCTGTGTTTTGACAAAGAAAGGGGCCAAATACAGTTTGCAACTGTAATCTTTAGTATGATCATGGGAAATTAATGCCTTGAGATTTTAACCTAAATTGCTTGTGAACACCACACCTACAGAAACATTACACAGTTTACATTTTGAAAGGCGAAACTGGCTGTCTCCTAACTTTATGATCCTGGCGACATGTTTAGTTCAAAGCACTTTCATTAGGCAACAAGGCAGTGTATAAATCAGAAGAGTGACAATTAGAATGTGTTTTAGAATGTTTTACTTTCTGTTTGTACATTTCCTATATTGTAAACAGAGAGTATCTACTTATGCCAAGACATCCACTTTGGCTCAGGAATATGTGAACACTGAGGTGTTGGATACAGTGGTTCTTTAGTGGTCCATGTTGTGCAGTAGTGACTAAGTGGCCGTAGGCTGTGTACAGAGGGCTACCAATGACCTTTGTGCAACTTTGGTGGTATTATGTATTGAATAAAAATATTTGACACATCATGGTGTTCAAAGGCACGTATATACATAGAAACACATACATAGGCATTTAACATTAGACCAATGGTAGGCCTGTCCTAATAAGCACATGCTGCCATAGACTGCTGTCTCCAATTTTGACATTGGTTTGAATTTGCTTTCTAACTTTCTATCTTATTTATGTGACAAACGTTTGACATTAACTGGATTTTTTTTAAACAAAGCTTAAGAGCTTGGCTGTTATGTATGCACTCTGCATTCTGTCTAATTTTTTTAATCCACTACAAAGTGGCTTTCCCTGGCCAGCTTTCATGGGTGGGTCTCCAAAATTATCCAGCCAACTGTCCAATATAAACCTTTCAGTGGTTTCTGGGTTTGACCTAGGGTCTCTATGCAGAGTGATGTGCCTGGAACATCTGTATAGAGGAGTTAACAAGGGGACATCAGTGAAATTCCAACCTACCTTAACTGGCTCATATCAGCCTAGCAACTCAGAGTAGGAATATTTATTTCTTCCACTTTTATCTGCAACCTTACTTTTTTTTTTTTACCCAAATCCCATGACCGTACATGGTAGGATAGAATTTCATACTGACTAATAAATGAGGAACTTTGTCTGAGAAAATAGCTCCTGTTTTGTTGCCTGGCACAATGGCTAAATTACTGCCAGTGACTCAATTTCATACTCATCATATTCCAACTTGGATTGTGCCAAAGAAGTGACCTTCCATGTTCCCATAAATAGTTTCAATTTCCAGTGTATAGTTTGTCCAGAACATTATCTCATGACAGCTACCCAACTGACATTGCACCTGAACCCCACCCTTCACCTTGGAGGTGCTGAACCCACAACATGGCACCACAAGATGCAATTTCTGGCAGAGGCTAACCAGGTGAATGGAAGGTGAACCCCATCACCAGACCTGGCTTCAGGGGCAGTTCCTGGTAAATAATTCTGTAGCTCAGTGTCAGTGTATGTATATCCAAAACCCTCACAATAATAAAGAAAAAAAGCTTTCTATATCTAGTTAACATTAATAATCTGAAAGCAATTAATTTAAGAATAAAATAAGTCTTAATCATGGGATATTCAAATGAAGGAGCTTGTGCTGAATCAAGGCCCCACTAGCCAGCTTCACCATATAAGCTTCGTATATTATATTCGTATATAATTATTATTATACATAATTAAAATTATACAATTATGTTCTACTGGATTTAGGTTCTGTAAGCTAAATAGAAATAATCTCCTTGTCATGTTCCTAAAACTACTTGTTTTGTAATGCGTGCATTATCAAAAAAGACGATGTGTAAAATGCGGGGTGATGTAATGTACATGGTAAGCCACAATACCCAAATAGGTTGTGACATTTAAGTGATGATTGATTGGTGTTTATGGGCTCAAAGTGTAGAAAGAAAACAATCCCCATACCATTACACCACCTTCGTCAGGCTGGACTGTTGACACAAGGAGACATAGACTAATGATGTTGGTGACAAATATGCCATATGTGTGCCTCAGCAGAAATTTTGATTTATCAGATGAGAATAGAGCTTTGGCTATATCTTGTTATATAGTTTATGGTACTGGATATTGTACCATTAGTAAGTCACTATGGATTTTAATCTACTTAATTACTAAATTAGCACTTAAATAGGTATACCTGTCAACTGCATGTTAATGCAAATGTCTAGTCAGCTAATTACAGGGCAGGAACCTGATGCATTTAGGCTTGTTGACATGGTCAGTACAACCATGCTGAAGTACAAAGCTTGCATCATAATTTTGAGTGTTTTACAAATTTGTAATTTGATGTATATAGCGAATTTATATT
>JAUZST010002738.1:0-17761 GCA_034779995.1 Parotocinclus haroldoi
TCTCTCTCTTTGTCTCTCTCTCTCTCTCTCTCTCTCTCTCTCTCTCTCTCTCTCTCTCTCTCTCTCTCTCTCTCTCTGTTCCTGTCTCCTGCCTCCCCAGGCCTTTCACCACCGACCTACGCCGCTTTCCCTGCTCCAGCTGCTATGCTTTCTACTGAGGCGGCCCTCTACCAGCCCCCTCTGCTGGCTACACCAAGAACTCCACAGCCTCCGACACACAGCCCCACTCCAACCCTAGCATACTATTCTCCTCAGCCTCAGCTCTACATGAATATGAACATGAACTACACTGCTTATTACCCCAGGTACCTACTGAACACCTGCTTAGCTGGTATCTGTGTAAAAATAATATAATAATTTACACTCAATCCTTCTCTCTCTCTCTCTCTCTCCTTCACTTCCCCCTCACCCCACAGTCCGCCAGTTTCCCCGTCCACAGTGGGCTACTTCGCAGCTCCTCCCGGATCCGTGCCGACTCAGCCTTCTCCGACAATCCTACCTCAGCCTGGCGCTCTGGTGCGCATGCAGGGCCTGCCCTACAACGCCGGCGTTAAAGACATCCTCAGCTTCTTCCAGGGCTACCAGGTGAGCCACTTAGACTGTGAGAGTTTCAGATTAACGGCGCTTCACGGCGAGACGTTCGATAGACCCTGTCAGGATTAAAGGATTCCAGTTCACAAACAGGATTATAAGGATATTACATTTTTGTTTCATCCCCTAAGAATTGAGAGTTTGGTTAATCTTTATCTCATGATTATAAATCAGAGAATGACAAATGGAGCCAGCGGCTAAAAATGCAGTTCTTTATCTGTTGGGGTTGTGCAATATGGTCAGGTGGTACGTTTTTCTTTTTAAAAACCTGCGACCTGGCAGTTCCGGGGAAAACGGCGTGCTTGGCTTAAGTTAAGGTTAGACATTTGTGTTCCCGTTATGCGTTTTCGAGGGGTGAATGAGATGAAAAGTGAAAGGTTTATTTATTTATTTTTTCCAATGCTAAAGCTGAATGTTTAATATGTAAAATATTCAAAATGTATAGTATTAAATGCCAGTATCCTTAAGCGTGCATTCACTTTTAAATTTCTTATGTGCAATTATAAACCGCTGGAATGACCAGTAATATAACTAGAACCTTTCATCTGAATAGAAATCTACCCGTATTTACATTAATTAGGCTTGATTATGCATAGCCAAATATCAGATATAAGCAGCGCAAGGTGAAATCCAGTGTTTCCCATAAACCAGACTGACACTGTTTGTTTATTAATCTACTTGTAATTTGCATGCTTAACGTTGTGTGCATTTTTGCCCTTTTTTAAATTTTTTTATTTTTCCCCTCTTACTGCCTGACCTCTGATTAGAAGGATTCTTCAGCTCATGGTATGAATTTAAAGCAGCTTACTGATGGATGTAATGGCCTTTAGAGTTAAAGGGAGAACGGGGAGGGAAATGACGGGATGACGCTTTGGTACCTGGGAGTGGGTCTGTGTGCACTTGAATCAGAACGGAACCGATGTGTTCCGCGTTCGTTCCTTTCTCCCGGTCTGGGCTAAAAGACGAGGAGGGTGGGTGTGGCTTGGGGAATGTTTCTGCTTGCGGTCTCGTTTAAGTGAGAGCTGTGTCACAGATCTTTAGTGGGGGAAAACGCTGACACCTGGCTGAACTGTTGAAACGAAATATCGCCCACTCACCGTGTGTCTGTGTGTGTCTGTGTGTGTCTGTGTGTGTCTGTGTGTGTCTGTGTGTGTCTGTGTGTGTCTTGTGAAGCGCATTTCCTTTTGGTTAAGTTGTACTTTCTTCTCCAATGCAGTGCCATCCACAAATACTGGCATGCCTGGTAACCATGAACAAAACCAGCTGTGTAAAACGAAAGTAAAACAAGAAATGGCTTGGAGTATAAAGTATGATTGAAATCCTAAATCATAAAGTGGTGTTTTTTTATTTTTTTTATTTTCTTCCTCATTTCGTCAGAGCGATCCAAGACCGTCATTCCATCCAGGGTCTTTTCCAAGACTCCTCTTTTAGCTCATTTCACAGATTAGCTGGGATTCAGGTCATGGCCCTGGCATGGCATACTCGCAAATCCACCCCGCACTTCACCGTGGGCATTGATATACTTTGCCGTCTGTGCCCAACCCACCTGTGGTGTTCTATTATGGTGTTAGCTCCGTGTGGGTCGCTCCATTGTTCCAGTATTTATTTTTATTTTTTTGGTTGGTTCGTCTACCAGAGGTGCCAATGCTTGTGGAGGGTGCTGTGGCTGTGTGTGTGGCCCAGCCAAACATGCAGCAGGTGCGTGAATATCTGAAGGGGTTTTGTGCGCGTGTGTGCGCGTGCGTGTGCAGTTATATCAAATTGGGTTGTTACATGTTTTGCTTGTTTGTTTAAGCCTGAATGAATATTAAAAATGTTTTCAGTCTGCAGCTGAGCTTTCCCCGTTACGTGCCCGATACCAGTAGACTAGTGGCATGAGGGTGCCAGCTTTCTTGTTGCCAGATGTAGTGTTGCTCTGACTTTGGGCCAAAGGAATACCATCTTACTCACCCAACGGGCAGTGCCAGTCAGGCTGCCTTGTCTTATGTCAGGAACGTTTTCCTGCTATTGTGGCATAGTTCCTCTCAGATTAGGTCACTATGAAATACTGGAATGTGGTTTTAAACGCGCCTCCCCTCTTTATCCTGTTGAGTGGGTTTTTCGTCGGTTTTATTTTCCTAAACTACAGCACCGGGTGAGTGAGTGAGTGATGCCTGGACTCACAGGGTTAATAGGGAAACGTTGTGAACAATCAAAACAGTGTCTTGAGGTTTAGATAGGCAGAGGCCATGTTTTTGTTTGGTATCTTTATTGATGACATGCATTACAGGCAAAAGTGTGTGTGGCTGTGTGTGTGGCTGTGTGTGTGGCTGTGTGTGTGGCTGTGTGTGTGGCTGTGTGTGTGGCTGTACCACTGACTATGGGCTGTTGTACTGTAGTACCCACCTGAGGAGTACAGCACTTTGGTGGGAATGAACGATCAGGTCCGTGCTCTGGTCCAGCCCAAAGAGTGGCTCTGCCTGTAGGTGGCACTCGTCCAGGTAAGGCTCATCCTGTAGGCATGCATGAACTAATCTGGACCGCTTCTCATCCTTTTAGTCTCGCGCCCCTTTTCCTTTCTCTTCCGTCTCGGAAGAATCGTAGGTGGCTGGAGAACGTTTGTTTGGACTAAATCTTAAAACGGATGGAATCGCTCTCCTGTCGCGTTGGGTCGGACTTCAGTAGGCGTCGGCCTCGTTTCTCTTCCCCACTTCCTCACGTGTCTCGTCCTCACTAACCCAGCTTGCTTGTTTTTTTTTTTTTTTCCTCCGCTCTAGGCTTGCTCGTTAAGCTTGCAGAAACGAATCATGATTGGTGTTTGATTTTTAGCCCTTGGTGCTCCTCCCTTCTCTTGGTTGCGATTTTAATTCCTTAAGTTTGACTGCGCTTTCAGCTTCTGGTGATAAAATCCCCTTGTTTCTCTGCTTGCCCAGCTCCAGGCAGACTCTGTGCTCGTCTTGTATAACTTGAGTGGCCAGCGGAGCGGGGAGGCCCTCGTCACCTTCCCCAGTGAGGAGGCAGCAAGGCGAGCCGTGGCAGAGTGCTCCAACTACCCCCTCTCTGGTCACCCAGTCCGCCTAATATGCTGCGAATGATCAAAACGGTCACCTCTACAGGAAGCTGACTGCACAATGGACTAACAAAGATCTGCACTTCAACCAGGCACCCTGTCTTTTTTTTTTTTTTTTTTTTTTTTTCTTCTTTTTTTTTTCCCCCTTTCTTTTCTTCCCCTCCCCCCTCTCTCCACCCGATGCCCATCTTAAGCTGGTACATAGGCAGTCTTTCCTCCATATCTTGAGTGCTATAGCTGGTGGAGGGGTGCTAATGTGAAAATAGATGGACTCTATGTACATATGTATTTATACATAAAATTTACCTAATGGTCGTAGTGCCTTGTCATGGAGAAACGACACAATGTTTAGTTGTGTACTTTGTCCAGGACCGTCTTGAGTTTCCACTGTTTTTGTACCCTGGCTCTAAGGCAGTGCAATACACACGTTGGTCCGTCCATATAGCTTGCCAGCGCCTCCCGTTGGAAACAGAAGGGACCGGCAACACTACTGAATGCAAACAGCTGAGCGAGAGGCCTGTACAGAGCCACCACTGAATGTACAGTGTGGACGAGCAAGCGCTCCGAGACCTAGCGACCGTACTAAACGCTGCATGCAGGATTTCCGGCGGCCGTCCTTAAGACTGCAGGACGTCGAAATGATCGTACCTGACCGTACCCGACCAAGAGCCTGAACAGAACCGTTTTATTTAATGCCAGTGACTGAGCCTGTGTTGTCTAATCTGCATGCTTTCCTTTTGAGCCTTGATTTGACAGAGGCGATGAATTTAGTTTTCTGCTTTATCCAGTGCGAGCCGAGGGACCTTCAGCCCTCGTGGTGCCATTCGGTCACCTCCCGTTTGGCCCGAGTCCTTTTTCTGCCAAGATAATTATTAACCGAGTCCGATACCAGCTGAACGAAGCTTGGGAGGCCTTTCTGGCAGCCGGATATTATTATTATTATTATTTTTTTAAACACAGATGTTTTGAGTCTGGAGATGACATTTATGTGACTGTTCTATAAAAAAAACCCAAATAAAATATTACTCTGAAATATCTTCCATTTGCTCGACTTCTGATTTGAATCTAGCGTTAATGAATGAATCCGATAAAGAACTTCTTAATCCCCGAAGAGGAAATGATCAGTGACATTATGGAAACAGTGGGGTGGTCCTGGTTTGCATGTTCTCCCCATGTCTGCGTGGGTTTATCCGGGCGCTCCAGTTTCCTCCAATTAAATTTGTTCAGTGTTCATTCGTTAGTCGCTTATGAAAAATAAAGAACACATTCATATATACATTAAGTGCTCTCTCTCACGCTATGTAGCCAGTTGCTTCTTCAGGGACGTTTTTTTTAGAGCCAAGCTTCTTAATTTGAGCTTTTCCAAAAATGTAGAGCTACGTTTTGGATTTTCTTCAACCTCTTTTGAAAATGAGTCTCAGATTTTTGAGCATAATACCTTTTTAGCGTTAAAAGAGGGAGTGCTCAGACCATACGCTGCACACTGGATCAGGCATGGCTGTCGTCCCAGAAGGAAGCCTGTTCTAAAGATGACGCACAAGAAAGATCACAAACAGTCTGCTGAATACAAGCAGAATAAGAGCCTGGGTTACTGGATCTGATGAGATCGGATGGTTTTAGGTGTGTGTGGTGGCAACCAGGTGATGAGTAAAAAGACAAGTCTTACCTACGGTTAAGCATGGTGGTGGGAATGTCATGGTTTGGGCCTGCTGGCTGTGAGGAGCTACAGTTCTGGGTTACGTGGCAGTATTTTAACAGCATAACGACCCCAAACTCACCTGAGGGTTTCAAGGTCAAGCGTGTCTCCAGACCTAAACCGTACTGAGCATCTGTGCAGCACGTGGTCCCCGACATCCACCAGTTCTGTGACGTCACCATGGAGAAGCAGACGAGGATTCCCGTGGTAACCTGTGAAGCTCTAAGGAAGTAATGGTGGCCACAAAAATGGGCACAGTTTGGCCATTTTCACTTGGTGTACTAACTTTTGTTGCCAGTGGTTTTGATATTAATGGCTGTGTGTTGTTATTTTGAGGCAACAGTCAATTTGCACTCTTATACAAGCTGTAGACTGATTACTTTACGTCGTATCAAAGTGTCAAATCTAAAGGGGTGTCCCATGACTTTATATAATAGAATAGTGGCAATATTATGGGTGGTGCACTTGGCTAATAGAAAAAGGTTTAACAGCAAGATTTTAAAAATAATTTATTATTGTTTGTCTGCATTCGTTCTATTGAACACAATGTAATTGTTTTCTTTTCTTCTTTTTTTGTGCTTTTGTCCTGTGTTTTGGGTATATGGAAGGAACTAAAAATTGCATTTCAAGTTTTTTTTCAATGCGTAAAAAAAATAATCATGTCACCCTTCATGCATCCGGTCTTAAAAACAACCGGCGTTTCTACGTGACAAAACACTGCCATCTTGTGGCAAAGCCGCGTCGTTTCAGATTACAAGTATTTCCTTGTCAAGGCAGGGGAAGTGACGGGTAGTAAAGCGAATTGATAGGAATCAAAAAGTGAATGAAAATATGAGTAGTGTTCGAGGTTATGAGTTACAGTTGTGGACCTGTAACGTGTGCATTGAGGCGTGTCCTATCTGGTGATGGGAAGGATTTTGGGACTGTAGTGTGGGATAAATCCTCTGAGCTGAGACTCTCTGATTGTTTTAGTCGTAACAGATTAGCTCCTGTTCGGGAACTCGTATTCATTCTGACCTGACTCCTGTATTACACCCACCAGTGATTTATTTCTAATGTTACTAGCATGTGGTCTGGGGACTGTGGTGGTCTAGTGGTTAAGGTACTAGACTATGGATCAGAAGGTCCAGGGTTCAGATCCCACCTCTGCCACAGTTGGGTCCCTTAACCCCCAATTACTTGGATTGTAAGGCTGTTTGAATTGTAAGTCTCTCTGGATGAGGGAGTCTGCTGAACGAAATACGTTTGGGACTTTGGTAGCCTACTGGTTAAGGTACTGGACTATGGACCTGAAGGTTGGGTCCCGGAGCGAGGCCCTTAACCCACAACTGGATAGTAAGTCTGCATTAATTCTAAGTCACCGTAAATGTAATTAAATCTGTGGATTACGCGAGATCGTCCTAACTGGCTCAGAGTCTGAACTGTTGCCCATTTCTGAAAAAAAAAACTTTGTTGCTATGTGTTCCTAAGGTTTACATGTGGAATCAGGTAAATGTGCAGTCGATTTTAAGATTGTTTCGACGTCTGTACCTCTCTGAAAGCTGTAGGGTTCAGTAGTGAGACCTGGCTGGATGATACGACTTTAAATTTGTTTAAACGTCCCAACACGAGTACTTAACTACAAAATGTGTAGGCACTGCGATAGCCTAGCGGTTAAGGAACTGGACTGTGGACCTCTGATGGTTCTTGGTTCAAATCCCACCTCTGCCAGGCTACAAGCCATGTACAAGTTGGGTCCCCTTAACCCACCATTGCTTGGATTGTAACTGTAACTGTAAGAACGGCTGCTAAATTCTGTAAATGTAAATGCAGCTGTGTCCAGTTTGCAAAGTTATGGACTTACCTGGGACGTTCTTACCTCAAACATATGGGACAGGAGTGCAGTTTAAGTTCGCGTTTCTATCGTGTGGGTAAAATAAGGCTCTGCTATGTCATTTAACTTCTTTAAACATGGAGCTCGTATTGAAACCTGAAGGAAGCTTTTCAATACTTACTAGGACCATAATAGACCGCTGTTTATTTTCCATCGCTTGTCTTTATTTCTTTTTTATTTTATGTTACTCTATCCTTTTTTTTTCACTTATACGAAGCTTTTACCTTTAAGCGCTTTTTATTATGCGCTGTCTGCATCGTGACCATATATTTGTACGGAGGTGCTTGTTTCTGTCTTTATTTATTTATTTTTTTACCATATGCTGATATTCAGTCGTCTTTACGTAATGATGTAATGGATTTAGACAGAGTATGGAGTTACTTCCATGACGTCACTCAAAGGCAGAGCAACGAATATGGCAGAAAGTGGGTTGTGCGGAGGTGGAGTTTGTACTGAAAAAGGGGAGCGACTTTGGCAGTGCGGAGGTGATTTTGGTACCAAATATCAGACGTACAACAAACTCCAGCGATACGTAATCTAAAGCTCTGTAACAACAAATCTAATGTTTCACATTAGAAGCACATAGCCCAGCATGAGGAAAGTCAAAAAAATGCAGCGAGGTCTGTTATTTTAAAGTGTAAAATACATTTTGTTGCAATTGTAAGTTGTCGAAATATATCGCCAAATATATCGTTATCGCAAAAGTACCCTAAAATATCGCGATATGACGTTCGAGCCATATCGCCCGCCCCTAATGCCAAGTGTTCCAATTGTTCACAAAAATAGGGATAGTTAAGGGTAACTGGATATAAACTCACAACTTTCGATCAGTTAACAGAATGAAAGAGACGTAATGACTGGCCATTTTTTTTTCCTTTCTTTTTTATTGATGCACTACATCAGATGAGCCTATGATGCACGGTATTCCCTTTAGGATAAACTTCAAAAAGCACTGCAGTCTTAAAAATTACAAAAAGAGGAGAAAAAAAATACAATACAAAATGTACAAGAAATGACAATACAAGGCTCTGTAAACAGCAGCGAAACCTGTATTTCCCTTTTTTCTTTTCTTTTCTTTTTCTTTTCTTTTTTTTTTTTTTTTTTACAAAACGTCTTGATTTTCTATATTCACCCGACTTTCGGAATGACATCCATCATCTTCAGAGTATCAAAAATAGAGTTTCGAGTCCGCCTCGTCCTCTGGGGGTGTAGAACAGGAACGTGTTGTTCGGTCTTTGGTTTGAAGAGCGAGACGTTAACAGGTGCCTGATGTGGGAGCGCTGGTTTCGGTCCCAGTATTCCCAGTTTCCTTTCCACAGATACGGATACAGTTTTAAGGCATTCCTATTGTGATTGTTTAACTTAGGATGATGTCACCTGTCACTACGTGGGTAAACCGCACACACTCGCTCTCAAACACACACACACACACACACACACACACACACACACACACACACACACACACACACACACGTGTATATACAAGAAAATTAAACCTCTTCTGTTTTTATTTGATGCTGTATATTGTGGTGCTTGCATAGCCAGAATGCATCTGAGTGACTTCTCACTGCTTTTAAAAAGGTACACACACACACACACACACACACACACACACAAAACGTTTACCTCGTCCATTAACTAACACACACACACGCACGCACGCACACGCACGCACGCACACAGCTGTGACAGGAAACGCGTCGGGCTCACTAACCTACAGTTAAAGCATCTACGTCTAGAGGCATCGAGGTTTTCTTTATTTTATCAAAGGCAACAGGCATGTTTTAGTGCATAGCAGGTTTTTTTCTCTCGTTATATTTCTAATTATAACAACAGTCATTAATACCTCGAATTTTCAGAAGTGGAAAAATATCCGTTATTACCGTCATTCATTTTTTAAAGGCAGGATCTGACACTTTTTTTTTTTCTAATCGAACCCCACGTCGCTCCCAAAATGCATTTCTGTTCATTCAGCAGAAAGCTCGAGCACCTGACGACACAATTCAAACGCAGACTCTTGTTAGATCTGCGACATCTTTGTTGTCATTTCCCGGATCCGGCTCTGAATAGAAAACTAATGATAAAGAATATCAAATTTCTTTTACGGTTTGGTACCACTAAAGTCGCTGATTGTCAAACCGCAGCCTTTTAATAGACTTTATATAATTATGGCCGTTATTTATTGACGTTATTTTGCTCGGCTTTGCTGCAGATCGTCGCTTTGATGCGATTGTCGCTTTTAAAGGCACGCTCGCGACCTATGGTCGATCCTAACGGGTCGAAATCAGGACTTGTACCTCGTAGTCTCTCGAGCAGCCTGGCGCCAAAACATGAGACCGGCTGCTCTCTAGAGCAGTGATTCTCAGCCTTATCCTGGACCCCCCCACCCAACCCCAAATCCCCTTACCCAATCCCCTCCCTCAGAAGCACAGTCGTGCCTGCTTGATGCCCGACACGTCCGATTGGTACGGCAAGAAACCCATTTTGGGTCACTGATTTGGGATAGGGAACGGCTGCTTAGTGCCTATCCCAGAATTCCCTGTTGTATCACTGTGGTGTCTGTTTGTAAATCTTGTCCTGTAACAGAATAAACAAAGCTCATTCCTATGATATTCTAATCAGTTTATTAGTATCAAGAACTTAAGTCCATAGAATTTAGGCGCAAACATGCTGCAATTTTGACCTGGGTTCGAACCGTAAGGCTGGCCTTCCACCGACAGGGGCAGTTGGTACAGTTAAGGGGCTCTGGATTTGTTACACCAACCCTGACAAGGATTTGGAGGTCAATACTGGATGAAAGTACCTCACAGATTTAGGTGAGTTTTTTTGGGGGGGGTAGCTGGATTCGAAACAATACTTACTAATCGTTATTAAAATGTTTGCTGCTGCAGAAATCTGTTTGTCGTCTTTAATACTTGTTTCGTCCGGCTGCACAACGACAGTTTAACTGAAATTCAGTTTCGACAGTACATTTCTGCTCGTTTCTGGCTTGTGTGTGTCAGATACCTTCTATGGACAAAAGTATTAGAACACGCCTCTTAATGACTGGACCCAGACGTGTAAAATGAACACCTAGCCATGCTTGGTGAAAGTACGGGCCAGATTAGATATGATTGGGAGGATGACGACGTTAACGTCAAGGAGTCCGCTGGTGAAATTAAATTCCTCTAGATATTCCACCATTAGCTGTTACTGATTGGTGGAAGCTTTAGGGGCTCAGGGACAAAGTGTCAGACCATGTACAGGTACAGAACGGGGTCGTCCGGTTCAGAGGCATTAAAAAAAGGCGTAGAAAAGTCGCCAACGCCGTGCTGCCCCAAGTAACACCTCATCTGGCCTGGCTGTTAAAGTACTGGCCTATGGACCAGAAGGTCCAGGGTTCAAATCCTACCTCTGCCCTGGTCGGGTCCCTGAGCAAGGCCCTTAACCCACAATTGCTTGGATTGTAAGACCGTATTAATTATAAGTCGTCCTGGATAAGGGCGTCTGCCAAACGGCAAAAATATAAATGTTAACATGAGCTCTAAAACTGTTCTCCTCTGTCTGGATGAGTCTGGATTTGAATGGAATGAATGACAAGAGAACGTTTCTTGCCTGACTAGTTTTTGGAAGAGGGATAATGCGGTTCATAATGAGGCTGTCTCTCAGCCCCCTTAGTTCCAGTAAAGGGAAACGTTCCAAACTTTGTGGGAACAGTTGGGGAGGGCCCTTTCCTGTTCCAGTGTGCAAAGCAAGGTCCGTAAAGGCGTGGTTGGGCCGCACAGAGCCCTGTCCTTGGACCCCATCGAACACCTCTGGGATCAAGTAGAACAGGGACTGAGCCAGGCCCTCCAATCCCCACAGACACGGTCCAGAATCTTGTAGATCCCACAAGAGTGGAAGCTGTTAGAGCTACAAACTCCATATTAACGCCTATGGATTAAGAATGGGATGCCTTAAAGCCTCCTGCAGGTCCAATGTGGGGGTGTCTCAATACTTTTGTCCATACATAACAGTAGATGCGGAAGGCCCTCTCTTTATAGCACAACTGTGTCAGCATTTAGAAGCTTTGCAATACTTTGAACAGCTCTTACAACAAAGCCAGATTTTACCGGCTCATCCATAAAAGATGGCAAACCGTTTGAGAAAGCGACGTAATTACCCTTTTTTAAAAGAACGTACATTATTTGCGTTACGGTCGGACCAGGTGGTGCATTATGGACTTTTTGACGTGCCTGATACAACGCGTCTTTAAAGGTCGTTTTAATACTAAATAATATCTCTCTTGGATCCCGTTGGAAGCTCACCGAGACGGTCCCCTCCCTGAGAACCACTGCTTTAGAGTTTTTAGAGGTTTTTTTTTTTTTTTTCTTTTTCTTTTTCCCCAAGCTAACATAACCCCAGAGTCCGCCTGTGCCCACGGCATAATTAAGCAAAGCTACGCTTGTAAGGCATTTGTTCAACCTGAAGAGGAGAAAGGTTCAAATCCGTGCTCATGGGGATCTACAGCTCAGAAAGTACACAGAATTGTGGAATGTTGCATATCGGCAGAAACCTCTCCTCCAGAAGGCGCTTCCGTCGTCCATCTGCCTCCCGAAACCCATCCAGCTCGCCCCAAAGTCGGCTTTGAGGGTTTATGGGAGTTTCGTATTGCATACGGTGGTTTTTTATTGGGATGGCTTACATTGTTTGAGCTCAAAAGCTGTTCGAAGCTGAGAGAGTGAGAGGAGTGACGCTCAAGTCTAAAGAACGTAAAATACGTCCATCTAACCAACGGGCCTGTTTTTGATCTCTTACTCTCTCTTCACCCACTTCCAAACGCTGACGTGCGAACGTCCTGCTCGCTGAATCTCGCCGGCTTCCCTAGGTTCAGGACGGATTTGTGTGTGGATGGACGCGCTCGGGCCGTGCCCCTGCGAGTCCGGAGCTTCCGGGGAACTTGTGGACGGTCTGAAGCCTGGGCTACGAGTGACTGGGTGTGCTCGAGGCGCCGTGAACTTGAGACATGTCTCTGCCGATGATCTCGTTCACTGCAACGCAAGAACAGAGGATTTAAGTAAAGGCGAACCTCGGATCATGCGCAGTATTTACAGCAGACTATATATTTTTGCAATATATTAAACCGTAATATTTATTTCTGTAGAACTAGCGCATTATCTTAATAGGCCAATCCCAAATTGAGCAAGCCTAGGGCAACAGTGGCAAGGAAAAACTCCCTAAATGTTCTAAGGAAGAAACCTTGGTGGGGGGGGGACCTGACCTCCTTGGGTGTCCTGGATGTTATTTGAAATAATTACGTTAGTATTAATACTATCAATAATTGATTAGAACAGTTAAATGCAATAATGTAAGAAAAAGATCTGCCTTCAGTTATGAATGTTTACAAAAATTTCAGAGCTTAAATAACAATAGGTGTCCACAAACTTTTTTTAAAAGTGCATTTTGGGTTTTTAGTATTATTAAAGATTCAAATAGCATGTATGTCGGTTTACTAGGGGTGTAACGACGCAAAATTGTCAAGGCGCATCGTCTAGGTGGAACGTGTTTGATTATGCCACCTGAGAATGCAATTCCATTTCAGGACACCAGAGGGAGTCGTCGCACTCACAGACGCTTATTCAGTGCTCAATAAGAATCTTTCTCATTTCTGTAGAGCATGTGTAGATCATTTGGTTTCCAGTTTTTAAACCTCTGTTTCTGGTGGTTCTGTTAATTTAATTCTGTCAACACCAAGTTGAAACATGTATACGTCAAGATCACTGAGATGAGGGGATATTTCCTGGAGACAGTTCGTTCTGAAACACTTAAAAAATGTAAAATGTCCTTCTTTTGTCTGGTGTCAAATCAGTAACTGTAGGAAAAATCGAATTGTGAATCAGATCGAGAGTGTCGTTACACCCCTGAAGCGAACTGAATCCAAACCCTGCGCATAAATATAAAAAGATGACCATGCAAAGACTTGGGTTGCCTTTCTAGTCTAAAAACGAAACGAGCGGGCGTCTTTGAAACTGCACTTGCAATCAGAAGCGCTTGGTTAATAGGGGGGAATGAGAGAACCATTTCTGTGCTGTAAAATGTAAGGTGTGGAACCGGATCGATTCCATTGGTTTAAAGTACTGGGCAGCACAGAAAGTTCAATGCTGAACGCTAAACAACTGAGGACAGGACAAAGGAGGCAAACATGACTAATCATGTACCAGAGCGGCTGCTTTCTAGTCTAAAAATGGAAAAAGCAAACCCTGCAAAATCCGTTAAAGAGTCCCGTACTGAACCAATCGGCTTCCGGATCTCTTCTGGAACGAAAATATTGTTTTGTTTACTATTGGCTCATTTGCATCTACGGTCTCCCCCCAGGGGTGCAGGCTGTGAGACAGACGGTTCGCGCCAGGCAAAACGCGTGGGCTGCATTTCCAAAAAAGGTTGCATGCGTAGAGATTCTGTAGCTTTCGTTTGCAAGAACTGCACTCTGAGAACCTGTTTCGAAATCGTCTTGGGCAATTGTTGTTGCGTAATGTGTTGCGTAATCCCGGCTTCTACGCTGCCGGCTGAGGCTTCATTAAGGAATGCGTACTCCAAAGTTGCTGCAAGCCAACGAAACCAGAATATGTAGGATATTCCGGTGGACCCAGCTTAAAGCTCTGAGAGCGCATGCCATGACACTTTGGAACTGTGGTTCAGGAATAAGCCCGTGCCATCGGGGTAAGAAAACGCCATTGGCAGGCAGAACCTTGTTTCAATTTCAATTTTATTTATATAGCGCTTTTTACAGCGTAGCATCGTCTCGAAGCAGCCGATCCCAAGTTGAGCAAGCCTAGGGCGACAGTGGCAAGGAAAAACTCCCTAAAACGGTAGGAAGAAACCTCGGGAGGAACCAAGACTCAACCCGTCCTCCATGGGCGGCCTCGTTGTTATGTAAATAAATACTAAATGTATATTAAATCATAGCAAAATTAGTTTAAAATAAATAACAAATTATTCATTGTACCTGGATCACCACTGTCCTTTCTGGTTTGAATAATGTGTCGGGCCGGTCTAAGTTCATTTTCTTAGCTTAACAGACACGGGGCTGTTGAAGAAACGAGAAGCCCCTGGTCACTGGAGTAAATGGTCAAAATCCAATCTGAGACCTCTTAACGTTTTGCTCTGTGCAGTAGATGCGTTCATGATTCAAGTGGCGGTGCAGAACTGTCTCCTCCAGCAGAGGGCAGTGTTGAGCCATGCGGAAACCCTGGTCACACGCGCCACTGGTGCAAAAGGGGCAGTAAGACAAAAGGGCGACACCAAAAAGAAAAAAGAAAAGCCTAAACAAACCCAAGCGTAATGAAAAGCAGAAGTATTCCGTTCAGCGGTTTGCAGTAGCAGAACCCCACTGATTTAGGTCTTCGACAAAAGACTATGCCACGTTGAAAGCTGATCAATTCACCAAGCAGGTTATGAAACAGCCTTTGAACAGCCTGCACTTTACCCACATGTTCATTGTTTATTGGGTCTTGGAGACATTTCCAGGCTTGGCACTGTAAACGCCCTGTATATAAAAAATAATCCATAAAACATATGTCCCATAATCCCAGGCTGCACCGAAGTGTAATTACTCTGGCAGACCGGAGGACAGATATTAAATAAATAAATCAGCATGTAGCCCGTCATGGGGTCAAGACTCTTGGCCGGACCGATGCTTAACCCTTTCATGGACTGGACGCGCATCATTTTTGAGTTAAAATTCCTCCCAATTTGACCAGGAAATAAACGCATACAGATCGAAATCATTATTTTTTTTTTATAAACTCCGTGCCATACTGAGTGGTCTCATACAAATTTGGCTGCTCTGGGTCGTTTCGGTCGCATCTGGCGTCCATTCAAATGTATGGGACAAACATGTGCCTTGGTCCTCAAAGGGTTAAGGCCTGGAAACCGAAGCTCTTTTACTCCGAAACAGTTTCGGCCAAAGTTCTCCACACGTCGCTTTGTCTTGGGCAGAGCGGGATTCGGCAGGCAAAAACAGAAAAGCAGAGGGATAAATAAAGGTTTAAAACTAGAGCTGGGTCTGAAATCCAAGGCGTGAGGGAGCCGACCTTCCACCTGCCGAGTTTACTGCTGGAGCAATGGATAATCCTGTGCTCTTCGAGCTAGATAGCAGATAAATAAGGGGCAGATTTGTCTGATTGTTGGGTTGGTAGGTTATCCCTTGATACACATGGTTATGTTCGTGATGGAAGCTTTGTGCCGAATTCTAGGGTTAAAGCAGCCCCCCGCACACAGCTGAGTTAAGCTCGGTGGGGCGGCGCCGCTGCCTCACAGCCAGAAGGTCCCGGGTTCAGTCCCAGGGCGGGGCGGCCTGGGTCCTTTCTGTATGGAGTCTGCATGTCCTCCCCGTGTCTGCATGGGTTTACTCCGGGTACTCCGGTTTCCTCCCACAGAACAAAGACATGCGTGTTAGGTTAATTGGTGTCTCTAAAGTGGCCTTTAATGTGTGACTGTGTGCATGCGCATGTGTGTATGCGCGCGCCCGCTATGATGGATTGGCGCCCCGTCTAGGGTTGTTCATGCCATGGCGCCCAGAGTTGCCAGGTGGGCACCGGCTGACCCACGACCCCGGGTGGATTAGGCTGAAGGTAACGAATGAATGAACGAATCATGCCGTGACTCTTTAAACTGTCCAGACTTGAGCATCCCAAAAAAGGGCACGAAAGCACTAGTGGTATCAACAAGAATTGTCCGTGTTTTTTTTTTTTTTAAATACATTTTTATCATGTTTGCATGACCAGCTCTTATTTCACGACTCAGTAAAACTCTTGCCACGTGTCGCTCGCTCATTTAGTTCAACACCAACTCAGATTTTCCTAGAGACACTGCAAATCTGGTGCGTTGTTTTTTTTTTTTGTTTTTTTTATTAAATTTCTTTTTATAAAGTTTCTGGCTCGACTCTGTGCACTCATCAAAACATTCCTGATCAAAGCACTTGTTCCACGATCTGCTCCTCGACAGGAACAAGAAGGAAAGCAGCATCTTTGTAAATGGGACTAAAGAAAAATGCAAGTGTTTAATGGAGGCTCCAATGTAACCTTTTGGGCAAAGAGATCTAAATTGAAAGTTTCGATGTCCGTGTCTGTACGAATACTCGAGATACCTCTAGCTTTGGGAGGGGAAAAAAAAAACCCCACTTAAGATATACATGTAGTTTCCCTTATTCGTTCTGCTCTGATGTAGAAAAACTGCAAGCCGTCACTTTATTTATCTGCTCTGCACAATCAGATATAGGGCGCGACTTTAGCAGCGAACTCCTCTTTGCGTGTCCCTTTAATATCAGTATGCGCACAGTTACTTTGTTAATTGTTCCTTTATTAATCATCGTTATTGCTCCACTAGGAGTATGCGGTTTGGTATTCACGCGGGTTTGACGCGTTGGTTTTGCAGTATAGTATTCTACGCGCGTTAGGTTCGCGTGTCAGATTTCTGCCGTCGTTGGCTCGATTGTTCCTCTGTTGTGTTTTGTTTTGGGGTTTTTTTTTGTTTTTTTTTGTTGCGAATGTCGAGGTTGGTGAGATCAAAAAATGTCTGGCCGCTGCCTCAGATCATCCTGTTCGTGTAGGCGTGTTTCTTCCTCTGGTACGAGAGCTTTTCACACGTACAGGCCTGCAGTGGCGCGACCCACCAAGACTTTTGCACACGCACACCTTTCAGCACCTGAGCATAAGAAATAACGAGCATGCTGAGGCACTTTCAGAGACGTGGGGGTCGAGAATGGTGATTGGGAGATGTTAAAACCACAGTCAGGATTTTCGAACGAAATGAGTGGGTGCACTGACGCTGCAGACCATGAGAAAACAGAAGCTCTCGAATTTCAATAAGAGCGCTGAACAACGGAGGACATCGTTTCTCTTGTTACCCGTCTCTAGCTGGAGTGAAGGGTTTTATAACAGAGTTTCTTTGGTGATCTGGGACCGAGTTAAACCTTAACCTGCACTAGAAAACGTTTATAGTACGTTTTCTATTTTGGTACCCATCGTCTGCAATCGGTTAAATGAATGATTAAACCACCACAACTTTAACTTAACTTTCCTGGACTGAATAAAGCCGATGCTCAGTCATATTCCCTCCGTTATTCTATATTATTATGCTCTTCATAACACTGCATTTTCCTTATTCTATTTTCTTGAATGTTCTCACTTAAAACTTTTAGATTATTGTTTCTATACACTGTTTCTATATGTATTTTTCATAAACTTCTTTATGTTTATGTCTCTATAACTATGAATATAAATGTATTAATTAGGTAACTTAGTTTAACTCTTATCTAGCATCTAGACTGTATATATATATATATATATATATACACAGTCGAATCCGGTTAATTGGAGCAGCCGCTTATTCGGACCAAATCCTAAAGTACAGAAACAAATCCTATTATATACGTGTAATTTTATTTGCTTATTTGGACCAAAGAAGGTGAGAGCGAATAAGAAAAAGAAGCCACGAGTCGCCACTTAGAGCGAATACAAAGCGGGTCAGAGAGATACGGGAGGATTTTTGGGATCCCCGGGAGAATTGGTGCTTTTATCAAAGGTCAGGA
>JAUZST010002739.1:0-17759 GCA_034779995.1 Parotocinclus haroldoi
AGGTCATTTGAAAGTTGTTTTGAGACTCCCATGCTGTGACTATTCAGAGAAGATGCAAAGAGGAGAAAAACTTACAATTGCACCCCTTAAATACCCTTTCTTATAATTGGAGCCACCTGTTTATGGAGGTCAAGGGTCTGAACTTACCAAACCAAATTTGAGTTCCAATAATTAGTTCTAAAGATTTTGAAATCAATAAAATGACAACAGTGCCCAAATGCATTCACCTGCCTAATTTTGTTTAACCAATTATTGCACACTTTCTGTAAATCATATAAACTTAATTTCACTTCTCAAATATCACTGTGATTTTCCCCTATATGATATATTTAACTTAGTTTTTTTTATCCAAAAAATCATGATTTATAAAGGTAAACATTAGGCTTCTTTTTTCGCACAGAACGGAGTTAAGTGCCATCTGTACTGTATTACAGAATTCTTAAAAGTCAATCCCAAATTGAGCAAGCACACTGCAACAGTGGCAGGGGAAAACTCTCTGAATTTTGTAAGGACGAAACCTCGAAGGGACCATGACTCAAAAAGGAACCCATCCTCCTTGGGTGGCTTAGATGAATTTGCGAATATTATAGTACTTGACAAAGGATTGCCAAAGTAATCTCTTGTCCGTGTCATCATTTGATGATTGATGCCTTGTCATCTGAGGGATGGGGGATCATGACTATTCTGCTTAAACTTGCCTGCTTGCCCTTTACTCACTGACATTCCTCTAGATTCTTCAAATCATGTAATGATTTTATGCACTGTAGAGAACGAAATATGCAAATCCATTCAAATCCATCTTAGAGGAGGATAATTTCTAACGATTTCAATACTTTTCTCATGCATTTATTGACAGACTGCATATCCTCTCACCATCTTTGCTTCTCAAGGACTCAACATTTCATGGATACTGCTTTTACAATTATCTTTTTACATCACATGTTTAATTTTTTTAGATGTTTTGCCATACTGCTTCAAACTCTAAATGGCCCCTTCCCCAAACTGTTTGGAGTATATTGCAGACCTTGCAGGAATGACTGTACACCAGGAATTAAAATTAAGCTGACTGGGCAAAACAAGAAAAGGAATAAAAATAAAATTGTATTTAAGACATTTATAAAGTTTCTTTTTCATACTGTTCCAACCTGTTCAGATTTGAGGTTGTAAAATGATTTTCAAGCTAATCGGTATGTGTTTTTTCCTAAGCCAGATGAAAGTAATAGACTTATGAGTGTTTTACGTGATGAAGGACTGGACTCATTTTTCATAATGACACTCAGGACATGTATATCATTGATACTTTTATGAAAAAGCCTTATCCCCCAATTTCCATCTCTTGATTTTCACCTTGTTCCTAGAAGATAATAATTTTGTCATTGAAAATCAACCTTTGCTTGAAAGACCTATTTCAAGGATTTTTGGATAATGCTTTTGCTGTTAGAGATTGTCTCCATTCATCCTCATTTATTTTTCCCTTATCAGTAATTTAAATGGCATTGGACAGTAATTATTGCCAAGGTGATGAGAGCAGCATATATTTAAGACAAGTAGACCCATCTTACTTTTACTAATTCACCCCTAGAATTGTGCTGGAATTGTAGCCATTGTTCTTTTTTTTACAATTGATATACAAGGTAAGTCTTGGCAGCCAGTCTGACAAAAAATATTTATTAAAATAAATTAAGTTAAATATTGTGCTTTATTAAATTACATAATATCCACATCCCTACAATTTGTAGCCACTGGATACGCATGTGTAGTTGGTTATGCAAATTCAAATTGATATGAAATGAAAAGCTTAGACAGCCAAACCATGAACTCAGCTCAAATCAGGTTACTTATACAGTTTTATACAGTATGTTTCTCCTTTGTGGTGTAGAGATGACCATTGTCTTATGTTGACCATATGTTAAGGCGGCCATTATTACGTTACTTTATTACGTACTTCTCAGTTGCCTTTCACTAATGACAAATCACTGATTTTAAAAGACATAAAATCAGTTTGATGTCTGAGCATCACACTGTTAATTGTGTGACATCAGTGATTTTTTTTTACCACAGACTGAACACGAATTTCAATTTGATCAAAATTATGATGCTTCCTTAACTCTAAATCTTCTATCATATAGCATGTAATTGTAACGCTGGACTGCTACGTTACTGGGTAACGAGGCGTGAGTGTGAAAGGAATAACACAAAGGGAGCGGACTTAAACGCAAGCAGGGTTTAATAAACAGAAAACGAGAATGGAAACAGCAAAAACAAATAACACAAAACACCACCGAATACGCGGTTGCAAAAACGAGAACAAACAAGACTAAGGAGGTAAGGACTAGGGCGAAGAGATCTGGAAATTGGAAAGCAGAATAGCGAGGACGAAGGAGGAAGTCGATAAGCGCGATGGGACGCATAGAAAAAGAAAAGGGAAACAAGGAAGCATAGAAGCATAGAACCATAACAACTGGCCGAGAAGAGAGGCAGAGGAGCAATATATATAGAGGAAGAGGATGGGTGGTGGGAGCACCACCCTCAGGCCGGGAGGAGAAGGTGAAAAAAGAACGGAGAAGAAGCTAGAAGAGGAGGTACCCTGGGTGACGGCTGTCCGACGAGATCATGCATGCGATCTCTTCGTGAGAGTGATCTTGAACTAAATGCATATACAGTAAACAATGTTCTCATTTTTATAAAAACACTAGTTTTTTCAGCATATTCCTGAGACTCCAAAATGGCTCAAATGGACATTCATTTAAAAGACAAAAATATACTCCGCTCACAAAAACAAAATATCCCCTAATTTTTGTAAGCAGTGTGTAAATATATTTCTATATATACAAAGAGCTCAGACTATGATTCTACCACCACTGAAGGAGTCCCTTTCTTGCATGAAGTATGGATTCTCCTCGTTCCTCATTAATGCCAGATCAGACGTCACGCCAGATCACGATGGTCATCTGTCACCTGTCATTTCTCAACTGTCATTGAGGACAGTTGACCACTCATCACAGGTCCAATGACGATGCCCATCAGCCCACCTTCTGCAGGTTCTACTTTGTTCAACAGAATGCATACAATTTTTGGCAGGCATGCAGTCAAACACGATGGAGCTGATTTTTTATAGTCTGGGTGCATATCCGTTGTCCAGGGCAGCGAAACTGCATGATGTGCAGGATGTTAGCAGCACATTTAACACCATTAGGGAATATCATTGCCTTGATGAAATGTCAAAATGTCTTTAGTGCCAAAACTTTTCGTAGTCCTTGAATCTCCCCATATAGGCATTTCAGTAGACATATGCATGTATGTAAGAAACATTCCTATTGTAGCAGACCCTGTGTAAATTAAACATCCCGTGTTAACATCAAAACCATAGGTTTAGTGGCTTGCCATGTGATTATGGTAGTATACATGGCCATCCGATGGGCCGGTGCTCACATGCCATATGCCCAGGGCTGCACAAAGCCATCTGTCCAGCCTCAAGCCAGGCTTTTCTGGAGTGGACTCAGCTGTGTGCCCTGTGACCAATGCCAATAAAGCTCAACAAGACTCCCTTGCCTCTGACTCATAGTCTATCTCGCTCATCCTTTTCATTCTGTTTTTTTTTCCTACAGATGCTGACAATAACAAATAGGAAGAGAGCAATTAAAAGTACTGGAACAAAGATCACTTACAAAAGTTCAGCCTAAATGCCAGAATGCCCATTGCCATCAAGTAAGGCAGCAAACAAAGACCCTCCCTTTGCATCTGCAATAGCTGTTTAATAATGAAAAACAGATATACATTTTTTCATCAAATCTGGCTGATGTCCTTGTAGTGCATCCACACCATGGGGGTGAAAGTAGCTAATTAGTTGATAGCCACAAATGAAGTACTCAGAAATAGTCTTGAGCAATTTCCTCAATTGTATTCAGTTTGTGAAGAGGTCTAATCCACTGTGCTTATGATTAGGATGCAAGTCATATCTGGGCTTTGAAATAAATGTCCAGAAAAAATTACAAAATATAACTTTATATCACTGGCAAAGTGTTATTTGTATGATTACCTGCCAGACTGATTTGGATAACATGAAAGAGGGGAAGCTTCTAAGGATCACAAGGGGTTGATGTTCTGTGATGACATTAAGACATACAGTATTAGTGACTGAAAGACCTTCGTATTTTTTTCTATGAAAAGATTGATTTTAAGCAAATTATAATAATGACAAAAATTTCATTCTAAGGAATTTCATTTTGAAAAGTCTGATTCAGTACTTTCTGTGTATTGAATTTTTGATTGTCATCTGGAGATTTGTCTTGATTGTCTTTCTTAAGTCAACACTATGTGCTGTACTGTGGTATTCGCTAAATTTGTGTGAATTTAGCAGACTGCTAGGTTAGGTGACCAAAATAAAACCAGATGTTTTAGACACAGAGAATCAGTGGGATCCAAATGGTGTCAAAAAGGTAAAGAAATGCTTGATGGAGTGCATACTGAAAGGGTCACAAAAGGGCAGAAATAGTGATAAAGCAAGGAGATATGCTTTGCTCTGTAGTGCTGTCACGCTTCAAATAGACTCAGTTTGGGTCATTGCTCATTGTTTTCCCTTGGCACATCTGTCAAGTTGAATATGTAAGGACTGGCCTTGCCTGCAGACCATGCTAAAAGATGTAAGTTTTTAAAGAAGGCACAGAGCCATATGCACGGTGCATCAAGTCCCCAAGATTGGACTTAGACCCTGTGGTGTTCATCACATTGGTTGACTTTTGGTTCACCTTGCCAGGCAAAGCATGTGCTCAAGTTAACCAGTTAGTCTGTTCAGCTTTATTTAATTTGGTAATACATCTACATTACTTCATTTCAGGCTTGCAACACATTCCAAAAAAGTTGGTTAAGGGGAATTTGCGACTAGTAATGAGATGAAACAAATAAAATAATCATGTGAATTCAAACAGATGATGATTTCAAGATTTGGTAGCAGTATCCATAAAAAGCCTTTGAGCAGCATAGATTGGCAGTGTATCTCCAGTTTGTCACCAAATGTGTGAGAAATATAAAATCGAAATTCAAATATTAAAATCAATGTTCCTCAATGTAAGCTTTTATGGGATTTACATATTTCACCCTCCATACTCCATAATATTTCAAGATTTAAGGATGAATTTTAGTTAATAAATTGAAGTAAACTAAGCTGAAGACCTAGGATCAGGGCGTCAGTCTATGAGTGCTCAGACTATATGCCACACACTGTATCAAATTGATCTGCATTGCTGTCATCCCAAAAGGAAGCCTTTTCTAAAGATGATGCACAAGAAAGCATGTAAACAATTTGCTGAAGACAAGCAAAATAAGGACATGGATTACTGGAGCCATGTCCTGTGGTCTGATAAGACCAAGATAAACATATTTGGTTCAGATTGTCTCTAGCATGTGTGGCAACCAGGTGAGGAGTACAAAGACAGGTTAGTTTTGCCTACAGTCACGTATGGTGGTGGATAGTATTCTAACATGAAAACAACCTCCAAGATGGCCACTGCCTTGCTAAAGAACCTGGGAGTAAATGTCAAGCATGTCTCCACACGTAAACCCTATTAAGCATCTGTGGGGCATTCTCAAACAGTAGGTGGAGGAGCATAAGGTCTCAAATATCCATCAGCCCCTTGATGTTGTCACAGAGGCATGGAAGATGATTTAAATGGCAACATGTGAAGCTCTAGTGAACTCCATGCCCAGGAGATATAAGGCAGTGCTGGAATATAACACAAAATATTGATCCATTGGGCAAAATGCGGACAAATTTAATTTAGGGCTGTACTCACTTTTGTTGCCAGTGGTTTAGACCTCAACAGCTGTGTGTTGAGTTATTTTGATGGTGCAGCAAATTTACACTGTTATACAAGCTGTAGACTGACTACTTTGCATTGTATCAAAGTGTCAAATCTTTAGTGTTGTCAAATGAGAAAGTATAATAAAGTATTTACAGTTAACATACATCAGCACCTCTCAAAACATTTACATACTGTTTACAAGTAAGCTCCAAAACTAATACAGCTAGTTACTGTCACGAAAGGTGATGAAGACGAAGGCAAACGCGACATGCAGGACAAACCAGGTTTATTGTAACTGAATACACAAAACTTAAAACAGAACAAGACAACAGGCAGGCAGGATCAAAGGCTGGAAACGAGAATGAAACATCCTACCTCACCTGTGTAAAAACAAACAGAGTCCAATTAATAACATGTAACAAAGAAAGATTCACACCGCATGCCTTGATTATGCACACCTGTCCTGGATTAGCGAGGACTATTTATAAGCTTCGCCTGCGTTCCTTGTAACAAGCTTTCCTTGTTACTCTTTATTATTTGCTTTTTGTTTTATGTTCACAGGTGACACAGGTGAGGTAGGACCTTCTAGTCATTTCCTGCCTTTGTTCCTACCCTCCTCTTGTCTTGTTATGTTTTATTACTGTTTTAAGTTCTGTTTATTCAGTTACAATAAACCTGGTTTGCCCCGCACGTCGCGTTTGCCTCTGTCTTCTTCACCATTCGTGACAGTCACAGACTTATGATGGGAATCTATTCTGATAAATCCATCGTAAAGGTAAATTTACTGTAAACTAAGAATTTTCATATGCACTTTTTATATAGCATATATATCATATACTTTGTACAGTTATGGACGAAAGTTTTGAGAATTACACAAATTTGGGATTTCTCAAAGTTTTTATGGAGGCAATTTGTATTAACTCTAGCTTGTGAAGAGTAATCAGATGAATTGCATTCCCTGCCATGAAAATGATGTAATTTTGTTAGGACATTAGATTTGTTAAGTATCACCAACAACCATTTATCAAATCATCAAAAACACTGCCATGAATAAGGAACGGTATCAAAACATCCTCCAAGAGCAACTTCTCCCAACTATCTTATATCAATTTAGAGTTAATTTAGAGATAAACAATGCTCTTTCCAGCATGATTGAGAACCATGTCACAATGCAAAAGTTATATTACTGGTTTATTAATGGCACCAAATGTGCTCATATGTACCAGTAAAACAATTGGGGGAAAACTCAAAACTTTAAGTGCTAGGCTAATGGGTAGAGAATAAACAGGTGAAGGTTAAAACAGGCAACCACAACCATATACCACAAAGTTTATAAACCAGTACACTAAACGAGATCATAACCATAAAGCAGTCAATAAATGAAATGTTCAGTATGCTCAGATAAAGATGCAATACTTCACAAAGAGCGAACAACTACACAGTGTATATACAGAGAGATACAGATAAAAGTAATCAATACTCTGGAGACTGTAATCTGGATGGCAGAAGCTGATTGGTCAGAGAAATCATGTGGGCAGCAGGTGGATTGTAGGAAATGTACCATAGATTGTTATTAGTGGTCGTGGGATAGAGCAGGGAAGGTACTTGTCCAGTGTCTTGTTATATCAAAACTAGATTTCCAATGCATACAATCAGAATGCAATGGCTTGTCTTTTTTTGTCATGGAAGTGGGAGATGGCCAATTCAAGAAAGCCGAAAACCATGCCTTCATGTATGGTGAAGCCCTATCAGCTGATTACATAACCCAGGAAGGTAGTGGAGAGGTGAAACTCTCACTTCTCTCTTGTAGCATACACATACTCTCTATAAGTCAAGTGGGTACTCTTCTGACATCACAGACATGAGTTTCCAGATTAGATAAATAAATAAGAATGTAACCTATGCAAGATATGACAAAATTGCCAAGCATGTCATAAAACAGTTCATGAACACTTGGAAAACAAAGGCTGTGCTTCAGAGTCTGGAAGGCATGTCCAGGTATTCATAGTACCAAATTGGTAATAAACAAAGTCTTTCAATCATTACCCTCCCTGATTCTCACCAAGTTAGATCCAATTTAGTAGAAATTGCAGCTCCACATAATTGCTCTAACGCTACAGGGACTAAAGGCTAGGGGATAAGGATAATTTGTAGTAACCTGGTTAAGACCTCAGTAATCAATGCATGGACTGAGACTCCCATGTTTTCTCTTAACAATAAGGAATGGATGGACGCATGTAACCTTGCACCAGGGCCTTCTAGATGTATTTCTCCATTGCCTGCTCCTTCTCCCAGGTGAGTGGGTAAACCTTGGACCTTCTTTTCAGAACAGAGCAGTGGCTTTCCTCTTACTGAAAACCTCCCATAGATTTGTGTATTCTTCAGGGATGATGATGGGCTAATTAGAATCACGGCTCTCAGTGTTAAAAGAGTTAACGGCTAGGGCAAATGTTAAACAATGGGCCAGACAGCAATGTCACCAGTTATTTATTTTCTGCCTTGAAAAAATAAGACTATGTGTTTGAGTATTTGAGTATGCTAAAGATTTAGTAACTAAGATTCTAATCTTCTTCATATAAATAGCACTGGCATATATGACAGACTCATTTAATGCAAAGACCACACTATCACAAACTGAATCTCCATCAACAGCTGACATACAAAGTTTCTCAAAAACTGAGTGACTGGGATATACAATACCCCGCTAACCCCAATGTATAGTGATTGGTCTGAGGACAGCTGCCCTAGCCACCATACCTGGAATAAACTTTCAGAGAGGTACAATTTGAAACATGATAGCGCTTTGCCCGAGATGCCTGTGTTTGAGAGCATAGACAGGAGAATGTCATGATTAGCTGTATCGAAGGCCAGCAGTATAAGTGATGAGGATTGTCCTGCAGCTGTTTTTAGGGCTTCTATCACAGACAACAGTGTTGTTTCGGTGGAGTGCCCTTTTTTAAAGCCGGATTGGTTTTGGTCCAGGAGGTCATTCTGGGAGAGGAATTCAGAGACCTGTTTGTAGACTGAACTTTCTATCGCTTTAGAGAGAAAAGGGAGTTGTGAGACAGGTCAGTAGTTTTCAACCTGGGCATGGTTAAGAGAAGGCTTTTTGAGCAACAGTGTCACTTGAGCCAGTTTAAAGGCAGTTGGGAATTCTCCAGCCATTAAGGAGGTATTTATCATTTGTCATAACTGGAATGATTGCTGGAGCAAGAGTTTGGAGTAGGTTTGTGGGAATAGGATCAAATGGACATGTAGTAGGATGGCTACATATTAGAAGAGTCCTGAGATGAAGCTTAGATGTAATCTTCTTTCATACCTTCTACAATGTGGGTGAGTTGAGTATATTGATAGACAATATCTGAAGACAGTGAGCCACAGAATGAAACAGATAATAGCGAAGGTACAAAGTTTGTCCTTGGCTACTCAGACTAAAGCAGCTGCTTTAAATTTACCGTCTGAATGGAGGTGAAGTATTTTATATAATGCTTTTTTATAACGTTTTTATAGGCACCCACGAAACTATCAGGGAAGAAACTCAAAACTCCAATGGCTAGGCCAATGCATAGAGAATAAACAGGCGAAGGTGAAGACTGATGATCAATCAGACAGGCAACTACAACCATAGATGCAAGGCAAAGTTTGTAAAGAAGCATACAAAGGGAGATCATAACCATAAATCAGACAATAAACAAAAGGTTTGTTATTATCAGACAAAAGGTAATAATTTGCAAAGAGGGATCAAGTAACCAACATTTATTTAATTGGTAAAAATGCACTACATAAAAAGGTGAAAATTTGTAGTATCACTAATCTTGAAAATTTACAGACCTTGTAATGCTTCTGTAACACAATTTGCCTGAATGCGAAGCTTAGAGAGCCATAGGATCATAGAATCATACCAGACACCAGACAGCAGCCCTTGGAACATTCCAAAGTGTGATTACAGAATTAATTTTAAGAGATTGGAACAGTGCAAAGAAGACGAGGGCAGGGTCGCCCATCTGCCACAACTGATCAGTGCAACTTGACCTTGTTGGCAAGAAGGATCAGCTGGAGCAATGCAACTGAGTTGCAGGTCAGAAATCGGGTACATCACGTTTGACTGCATGCTCGGTGACCAATGGTACGCATTCCGTTATGCAACTCAACAAGTCTAACCAAAAGCCTGCTTAAATTTAAACAAAATAGTTTTTAGCCTAGATTTAAAAAATGGAGAGCATCTGAATCCTTAACTAAAATGGGGAGTTTATTGCATAGTTGGGTGAGGTGTGTACGAGGAAGCTTTTCCTCCTGCTGTGACTTTTTTAATTCTAGGAACAAAAAAAAGTCCTGTACCTTGTGATTCCGTCTGCCATAAAGCCTCGACTGGTGGAGGGCTGCACTGATAGTTGACTTTGTGGAACTTTCTTCCTAATCCATCTCTGGAGCTCATCCACAGTGATCTTTGGGTTCTTCTTTACCTCTCTCACCAAGGCTCTTCCCCCATGATTGCTCAGTTTGGCTGGATGCCCAGGTCTAGGAAGAGTTCTGGTCGTCCAAAGCTTCTTACATTTAAAAAATATGAAGGCCACTGTGCTCTTAGTGCTGCAGATTTTTTGTAACCTTGGCCAGATCTGTGCCTTGCCACAATTTTGTCTCTGAGCATCTTGGCCATTTTCTTGGACGTCATGATTCTCATTTGCATTGACATTCACTGTGAGGTAAGTCCAATCAGTTCAATTAAGCACAGATGGACTCAAATGAAGGAGTAGAACCATCTCAAGAAGGATAAGAAGAAATGGACCTGCATTGTTATCCTTGTATTTGCTTCTCCAGTTCAATACAATTGTAGGTAGTTCATTCTATGTTTTACAGGCAACTTTGGTCCAGCATATTCAAACTAAATTAAGCTTATTTGCTTTAGTTCAGGACACCACAGTCCAGTTAGTAATTGGTAGTATATCTGTGTTTCGGAAAGCCCCTTTTAAAGACGCGATTAACTATTTTAGAATAAGGCCGTCTTCAGTCTTAAGTCGAACCCTGTATGGGAAATCGCCCCTAAGAGTTTACTCAGATACTGTTGGGCCAGGCCACACAGAGCTTTATATGTTACAATATTTTTTTTTTTTTTGTAATCAATGCAGAACTTAATTGGTAACCAGTTAAGTTGACAGAACAGGATTAATATGATCACATTATCTTATTACATTTAAAGTCACTTCATTTTGAACTAATTAAAATGTATATATTTGTGTCTGAGTAGTATCAGTGCAACTTTGCTCCTGTAGTGAATATCAATGAATGCTAATATGACTTTATATATACAAACAACTGCATATATAAATACAGTAAAATGATCAAAATTTAACAGGGGACACAATGAGGACTGGACTCAGACAAATTCTGCAACCTCTATTCTGCAACCTTGGCATTTTTAGACCTTAACTGAAATAAAGGAGTAGACTAGTTCACACCACTTGTCACTCAGCACATGGCAGGTAGTACTTTGAAACACTTTCACATAGATATGTGCAGAGTAAGAGCACTGAAATTGCAGCCTTCTGCAGGAGCAGCCAGCAAAATCAACAATTAGTAACAACTGACATATAAACTTATACAGTGCAGATGTACAACACACAGATGCCCTTTACCTGAAATATCAACAAGCTTTAACTTTATAACTCAGGTATTGTTACATAAATGAGTAAATAATTGGGACTAGTAAAAAATTAAAGACTAGTTACAATGAAACAGGATAGAACAACCTGACTTACTTTGGATACACAATTTAAATTCAGCATTCACACATAAATGCATAAATAATAGGATGATCAGCCTAAAACATTCACACAGTGTTTTAGACACAGGCTTGCCATTTTATTTAGTAGTTGGTTAGTTCGTTAGTTAGTTAGTTAATATTAATAAATATGTCTAAAGTAGAACATAGCAATCAAATAATGCATGAACACTCATTACACTAAATTACCAAGTCTGATTACCAAGAAACTAAATGTGAATGGCATATGTTGACATTAAAAAAAATATCGACTTCAGTGAGACTGTGTAAACTGAATTTAGCTCAGTCTTCTGATGCCTCATTGCATTATGGTGCTGAACACATTTTTGCAAGAATTTCTTAGGAAAATTCATAGGACCTCAGACATTGCTTTTGTTTTACATTGGTTGTAGGTCAGCCTTTCCTATTACTATATGTTACTACTACAGCAATTTAAATAAAATTATTTTAGCAGATTGTAGCATGAAGTATAAAATGAACAGTAAAAGGCTGCAAGTGTATTAATTTAAATGAAATAAATAGATCTTGAACGGTGATCTGTGCACTTTTCATGTCAAAGCAGCACAGGGAGGCACAAATTCGTACAAAAGTTGGAACAGCATATAACAGATATCCTCAGACATGCAATAGTGCCCTTATGGAAGTATTATTTATTTTTGACTTATTTTTAAATGTAATTATGGAAAATATGTTATTTACTACAGAACTACATCAAAGGTTAAGAACGTACTCAACATGTTATAAATGTTATCCACCCTCTGCAACAGTAGAATTTATATGTGATGTAGGGCGGAATCAATAGCTGGAGGAAGGCTTTTGTTTTGTATAATGGAACAGCAAAAAAATTAAAGAATCAGTGCCAGCCAGCTAACCAGTGCAGATCAATTTATTCATTTATATATTGTTTTTTGTTCTTGGTGCCTGATGGGAAACAGCCTTTTGCTGGTTTGTCAGCATGCTTCCTGACTCTGGCTGTTGCAATGTACAATATCTAGTATACTGATGGCCACTGATGTGAGTTGCCCATTTCACTTTCACTAGCGATATATTAAAAAATATACTCCATGGATTTAACACTGTGATCGTACTCTGGACATTTAAACAGCGCAAAGTAAAATAAACTGCTGACAGCTAAGACATTCGTTCAAATTAATGTTATGATGAAGCTAAGAATCCTTTAAATAGAATCCAGTTTTGAGTGAACACCATTTTTGGCTTCTTTTTAGACTCATTTGAATGCCTGTCCACATAGACCTCAGGAGCCCTTAGAGGTTTATACTGCAGATTTGACTAGGTTTGAAGCAGAAACATTTCCTGAATGTGGTCCACAAGTGCAGAGCAGTGATTTGTGATTTTATGACAGGAATCATCTCTATAGCTTCAGCATGTTAGTCGAAAGTCCCTAATTATCACACTGATTGCTGTTCTTGTAGCAATTGCTGTTGTCAGGACAAAGCTGCCAGATCTAAATAAAATGAAGTTGAAACATACAGTCAGTTATAATGACCATCCTGCACATCAAGCTGCTGGCAATCAGTATGCCAGTTGAGTCCACTCAACATGCTGGACTTGTATGCATGTGCCACTGTACGCCATCCAGATCAGGACACCTCTCATCAGCTCACTTGTATCAACATACACTGAACCAAGATCTATCCATGATGACATCTCACAATGAGACATATCTGACTTCTTTATCTACACAGATGATTGACACTACTCCTCGTATGGTGATGCAAGATCCTTGCCACAGCATCGGCAGCATCCTGAGATGACAACATTCCTTCAATGTATTGGCATGATATTCCACTTGCTCCTTTTACCAGGAATGCTAAGCATGTAATTCAAAATTTTAAAGTTCATGTACTCAGTCCAAATTATAGTACCACCCTTCCCCGTCACAAAAGATACATATTTCTTCAACACAGGGTGTGCCAACCTCCCTCTCTGATCAATTACACTGCAATCAGTGGACATTGCAGGCCGCATGCCCCAGTTGTTTTATTCTAATAGTGCTGAGGCTGACATTCACCTTTCAGTCTTGCCCTTTATACAGCTTATCCTAGCAGGCTCATAGCATAATGACCTAATAGACACATGTTATTGTCTCTACCTCATTGTAAAAGAATGCAATAAAAAAGCCTTAGTTTCCCAACGTAGCAAATCATTTATTTTCACTTCCTCTGTGACAGAACATTTCTTAGGCATACTGAGCTGTGTAACTGTCCCTATACTCACTGGTCATGCAATATTATCTTATGTATTTTACATTGCGCATACTGCCAGTGGTCCTGTTATATTAGGGTGCAGCTTTCGCACACAACACAGTAACACTGTCTATACCCTATGTCAATTTGTATTTTTTCTTGCAACACCTTATCCCTGTGCAGTTTGCAATAGTCTCAGCTTCCCTTGTCTCTGAAGTTGTTGTTGCCATCTCCATCACCAGTAATGACAAAGTTGTACCCTTTGGCAACGAAATGAGTACAAGGTGCGTAATGAGTGATAAATCAGAATTCTGGTAATGGTGTTTGCGTGATAGGATGGGTTTGGTCGCTGAAACCGCCCGTGGGTGTGACAGTTCTTGTATCCTAAAGACCCACCTTTAGCCTGGATACAAAACGAGAAAGTCCGAAGTCTAATATCCAAAAAGCATGAAACCAAAACACATGCATGGCCTTGATCAGCTGGAGAGAACAGATCACTGAGAACATAAAGGAGCGCAGTTTCAGTGCTATGTTGAGGACAAAAATCAGATTGAAATGTTTCGTTTTCAGTAAAAAGTTACAGAGATTGGAGGAAGCAGAGACCTGGTTTGGACAAGCTTTTCAACCACAGAAAAAAAGACGGGGTTAACTGGATGCTAGAGTTAATGAATACAGAGTGGGCAGCGTTTATTAGAGAGAAGACACAATATTATGATAGGAAGCAACAGTATCATCAAGACAGAGATGCTCAGAAAGACAGGTAAAGGACATTTTTAAGAAAGGAGAACTGCTCCCTGTCAGTCGAAGAAGGTTTGCTGTGTCTGTCAGCGTAGTGTCCAGAGGATGTAGGCGCTACCAGTACACCAGGAGACGTGGAGGAGGTCATAGGAGGGCAACAACCCAGCAGCAGGACTGCTACCTCCACCTTTGTACAAGGAAGAACAGGAGGAGCACTGCCAGAGCCCTGCAAAATGACCTCCAGCAGGCCACAAATGTGCATGTTGTCTGCACAATTGTTTGAAACCGACTCCATGAAGATGGTATGAGGGCCCGACGTCCACAGATGGGGGTTGTGCTCACAGCCCAAGACCGTGCAGGACACTTGGCATTTACCAGAGAACATCAGGATTGGCAAATTCCCCACTGGCACCCTGTGCTTTTTACAGATGAAAGCAGGTTCACACTGAGCACATGTGACAGACATGACAGAGTCTGGAGAAGCCGTGGAGAGTGATCTGCTGCCTGCAACATTCTTCAGCATGACCGGTTTGGCAGGGGGTCAGTAATGGTGTGGGGTGGCATTAATTTGGAGGGCCGCAGACCTCTCCATGTGCTCGCCAAGGGTAGCCTGACTGCCATTAGGTACTGAGATGAGATACTCAGACCCCATGTGAGACCATATGCTGGTGCAGTGGGCCTTGGGTTCCTCCTACTGCAGGAAAATGCTAGGCCTCATGTGGCTGGAGTGTGTCAGCAGTTCCTGCAAGATGCTCCTGTTCCGCAGACCTGAATCCGATTGAGCATATCTGGGACATCATGTCTTGCTCCATCCACCTACGTCACAGTGCACCACAGACTGTCCAGGAGTTGGCCGATGCTTTAAGTCCAGGTCTGGGAGGAGATCACTCAGGAGACCATTCGCCACCTCATCAGGAACATGCCCAGGCATTGTAGGGAGGTCTTACAGGCACGTGGAGGCCACACACAATACTGAGCCTCATTTTGACTTGTTTTAAGGACATTACATCAAAGTTGGACCAGCCTGTAGTTTTTCCACTTTAATTTTGTGTGTGACTCCAAATCCAGACCTCCATTGGATAATAAATTTGATTTTCATTTTTCCATTGTACAGAACAAAGTATTTAATGAGAATATTTTATTCATTCAGATCTATAATGTGTTATTTGAGTGTTCCCTTTATTTTTTGAGCAGTGTACATCCCCCATGTACAAAGCATTTGTTTGCCTTCACTGTACTTATTTAATTATTCATATTAGAAACAAGTTGATATGCTTTTAGGCTGGTGCCTGAATAAATAGCCAGAAGTGTTTTACTTATGGTTAAGGAAAATATATGTATATAAAATCTATATCCAAATGATTTAACAGGTCTTTTTGTCTGTGTTTGACAATAAAAAAATAGTAGTTCTATAAGATCAGACGTTGGATTAAAAAGTGTATGCATAAAGAGTAACATGAGGGAAAGGTGGGATATTATAGTGACAACAAAATCATTTCGGAATGCAAAGCAATCCAAAGTATGTTAATGAATAATAGAACATTTATATGAGTTTCGTCTGTTCACAGTACCATAGCTTGCAGGTAATTTTGTTAAGACTGTTTTATAGCTGCGAATATAAAAAAAGCTATTTTAGACATGTAATGTCTTGGCATCACAAGACTACAACACACTCTTACAAGTATAAGCTTGGCTTACATTAGAGGTCTATTGTGATTTCTCTTTTAGGCTTACACAGCCAGAAAATCCAATGTGCATTCCTGTCTCCCATTCTACACTGCATATTTTAAGTGAACCACATATTTTAAATGTCAGCACAAGGTCAACTACCTTGGATAATACAACACTGCAGCCTTACCTCTGTGGGTCAGAGAAGCACATTGGAAGCTGAACTGTGTGTCTGTCTCTTAATCCTGCTGGGATTGGAATAAATGTTTGTTTTCTCTGGGAGCTGGGTGAGATTGTGTAAACAGCCTGAAGCCATACCCTGAAGTGTCAGAGCTGGCTTTCCTGAAATGAGAAAGAATCTCTGAATATGGGACCATATAAACTATATGGCCAACAGATTGTAAACATACTTACAGTTATTAATATCTGTGTGGTTAAATTTGAACTACGCACACTGCTAAAACATCCATTATGGCGAAAGGCGAAAGAAACTCCCTAGACAAACAATGTCATTATAACGGGTTACAAGGTCAACGGGTCACAGTCAAGTCACAGTTTAATTGACAAATTGTGCGCAATATTTTGTACCACTGGAATCTTCTTCTACTCATCCATGACGACGTCGTAGGGCAGGTGGATGTTAGAGACCTTGCGCTCTTCCACAGATGCTCAATAGGGTTTTGTTCTGAAGACATGTTTGAACTTTACACGCTACACTTTTCTTTAACAAGGTAGTGGTCATCTTGGATGTGTGTTTGGCGTCATTATCATGATGGAGTACTGCCTCGCGTCACAGTCTCTGATGGGATGGTATCATGTTCTGTTTCCTATGGAAAAAAATTTAAAACCTATGTACAATTCTGGTTGGTAGGGTACAATGTAGGTACAGTAAAGTGTTGGTGCGGTATAAAATGCAGTGCAGATAATTAATGTTATTATAGAATATTGTGCAAAGCAGGTAGGTTAAAAAGTGTATGTGGTGTGTTACTTCATACCCTGGTGTAATGTTTGGATGGCCTGTGGCAAGGCGCTATTCTGCATTCTCTATATAATGGCTTTCAGTTCATGGAAACATTTCCTGGACCATAGCAAAGAGAACAAGCCACTGGCTTGGGTTTCTTGCAACCATGGTGTCTTTGGTTCAGTACCTCCTGTTATATGTAGTCAGCAGGTCTGGAAGCTTGGTATGAAAGATGTGCAAAGTGCACTATCCACTGGACAGCCTGCTGTCCAGGCAAAAAGTTATGTTTCCCATCAGGATCCTTTCGAGTATGCATGTATAAAAGCTCTTTATTATCCTGGGGGACAGTCTGAAATCCCTCATCCATCTCAGGTAAAGATGTTGATGGGCTTTCTTTTGTCACGTGGATGCTCTGCTCCACGTATCACACCCATGCACGCACGCGCACACAATCACTGTCGACCTCTTATTAATGCACACACCTGCGTCTCATCACTCCACGTAGTTGCACACCGTATTTATACGGTGTTTTGGGGAGTTTTTCCTTTCCACTGTCGCCCTGGGCTTGCTCAACTTGGAATTGGCCTTTTAAATAATTGTATTAC